>JAYMSO010000123.1:0-10869 GCA_036897175.1 Plantago depressa | reverse complement strand
CAGGTCTCCGGACACAATTCTGTAAGTTTCACGTACCACCCTTAGATGAGTTTGTGTCTGGGGAGGGTCTAGTCAAAGAACACTTTATGCAGTGGTGGATTTGTTCGTCTCAATGACTATAATCTTACTTTAGTGGAATTTATTCTAGGTCTCCGTGCCAGAAGCATCTCTTGATATAAGGCCGCTCAATGAGATATGTGATGAAAACATCCAGCTGTTTATGAGGTATGTTTGATGGATTACTATATGACAAGATGCACTGTCTATGTTTGCTATGTACTGCCTGAATAGAGATCTGAAAAGTTTAATGGGTGTCAGGCAAGATCATATGACAATATGGGGTTATTGTGGAGAGTAGAATAGAGCGTAGTGTCTGTCAAGCACAAACTATTCTCATATGGTTTCAGATTACATCAGCTTCACATTATACATATTGTCAATCTTATAGACTCAATGGTTTCATGTCCTGTATATGCATTAGCTAGGCTGTGATGCTCATCATGTGGGTGTTTACATAAATATTCTATCACGACGCTAAATATAGTTATGAAAGTAGTAAGAGAAACTGTTATTCTTTCTCTCATACATTAACGTGGAAATCCATATCCCTGTACATATTGTTCTCAATCTAATTGCGTATGATTCTGATGATGGCATCCTCTATAATTAAAACTTAATGGGTATGAATTATGTAAAATGGAGACTTGCATGCATGGCATTATCTTGAAATTTGAAAGGGTATTCCCTAGTTTGCTGGAGGGGTCCTCTTTACAACAAAATCGTCATGATAATTGGGCGAGGGACGTGTTGAGAAATATAGTTGTACTGCATTAGGAAATTGTTACTTGTTTGGTATGGTTTAGAGGGATATAAATGATCCAGCCACCAAATGACCATATATAGTCAATCCTATGATATGCTACCAATCAGTTACATGGCTTCACCAGGTCTAATACTTTTATATGTGCTATTTCAACAGGTGTGAGGAGTATAAAGAGAAGGAAGTTGAATTGAAACGAAAGGTAAAGGATCCTTTAGTTTAGTCCTATGGGTTTACTGTAATTTCTAATTTTATTTAATGGACATTTTTTGCCTTATTTCTTTGGACTAATTCAAAAAGGATTGGCATTGGTGGATGCCACTGTGTTGCGTTTTGAATGATGTAGGTGGAGGAACTGGAGAAGGAGTTGCAGGAAACAAAAAACAAGTGTGCCAGAATTTCTTCTCACCTGGAATCTCAGAGGAAAGAAGCACATTCGGCCTTGGGCTGGTAGAAACATCAGTGCACCCGGATACGGTGGTTGTGCTTCTGGTAGAACTAAACTGACATTTAACATGCATCAGCAGCTTTTATCTGTAAAATATAGAAATGTGCAGTAACCTGCCTCTTTTTTCTTTTCTTTTCTTTTTTTTTTTTTTAATTTTATTTAAAACAAATGTTAACTCGCAGCGTACAGAGGTTTAAATTCTTAGTAGTTAGTCAAGGGGCACAAATGGTCTTCATGGTTGTTATATGTACTTTTGAGTTATCAGAAGTCATTGAGTATGGTGTGCATTGTTGTTTACTTGCAAATGAAGATATTGTTGTGTAGTAGTATTATGGGAAGGCTGAGAGCTGAGAGTTATTTACAACAAGGCGTTTGCATATTCTTATGACATCTAATTAACACGTGTGATTTCTTTCACAACGGTTCTATAAATTACGAGGTGATTTATTTTGTAAAGAAGCTTGAGCAGGAAAAGGCACCATCAAGCATATAAGAAATGTATTGATTTAGTCACATGTGGTGAAGTGAAGAAGACCAATTGTATTGAACCTAAATGTGAAACTGCATTTATGTCAAGTTTACATTAAGATTTGAGAAGGATCAAAAGGACAAATTTATGCAACGGCTCTGGGAAGGCTCCCCATGAGCATGGTAACTCGACTCCACGACACCCTTTTCACTATGCATTTCATTTCTTCAATTGAGGAAATGAGGTGCCCATTGGAACTCTAAAAGTGTCGTGTTTTAAGGCAACGGCTCTGGGAAGGCTACCATGTAAGTATAACTTTTGTTTTGCTTGCTTTCAAGGTAAGCATTGGTCAGAATATAGTTCTCCATCTTGAACGATCCATGAAAGTTCGTGAAGCTATAATGCATTGGTCCAACACCTTGTGTTCCATACATCTACACTATATTAGAATGAAATTTGAGAAATCCTGAGGAAGGAGAACTATTAAAGGTTTCTACTATATGTTTAATTTGGATTATGTTATCATGAATGGCAAGGAATGCTATTTACTATTACTATCTATTCATTCATTGAACACCTTGTGGAAGATTTTGCAAAAAGAAAAGAACAAAGGAGGTCATTTCGGTTATTTCTGGAATACAAGGGGGATTTTGCACTTAATCTGAAACACAAAGGGCTGAGTCGCTATTTCTCCTTACTACATCCGTTTAAAAACCCGAAACTCGACGAGTTGACTCGCCGATTCCCGTACAGCAGAGCCCTCTCACTCTGCTCATTGTTGAAGGAAGCTTCAAGATGAGGAAGCGAGACTTGGCGATTCTGATGCTCTCGGCTTTTGCCATTTTCTTTTCTCTTCAGGTAATCTCTATTGCTTCAGTAGAGACTCTCTATTTCCATTTGCAGCTAAAAACACAGCTAATTGATCACTGAATCGATGAAAATGTGTAGCACGAAGGTGATTTTTCATTCAAAGAGGCGTGGTTTCATCTCTCCGATGAGTATCCGATTTTGTACGAAGCTGATCGTCTTCCGCCGCCAATTGTTGCCGATCTCAACGGCGATGGCAGAAAGGAGGTCCTCGTTGCTACGCACGATGCCAAAATCCAGGTACTCGTTACTTCTAATTTTTCTGGCTTCTGTTTTCTTCTCATGGAATCCAGTGATACAGAGAAATGAATGTTAGTACCTAAAGCCCCTCTAGTCAGTCTAATTTTATCAATTGAAGTGTGCATTATGATGGTAATTAGCATTTGAGCTTCCGTTGTTTATCTTGTTGTATAATCCACAGAACAAAATCTCTCAAAGTGGAAATGACCTTTGCTGTAATAAGGACTGTATAAGAGTGTAAACTTAGATGGGACTTGCAAATGCAGCAAATACTGAATCATGTCAATTCTGCGTGCATTTTTTTCATCTATAACTAATGCGCCTACGATGATGCCAAATTAAATGGCAAACCTATTTGATTGCAGTTCTTAACTAACGTGATATCTTATACTGCTGTGGAGGCAATTTCTGCGACAAATATTGTACACATTAGTCTTTCAAATTCTGATTTTAAGTTGGTTTGTGTGATTAGGTGTTAGAACCTCATGTGAGGCGTGTCGATGAGGGGTTTAATGAGGCACATGTTCTGGCAGAAGTCTCCCTCTTGCCTGATAAACTCAGAATAGCCATTGGGAGACGTGCTGTGGCGATGGCTACAGGCATCATTGATAAAAATTATAATAAAAGGGAACCACGTAAACAGGTGTTAGTTGTAGTAACATCTGGTTGGTCCGTGATGTGTTTTGATCATAACCTCGAGAAACTATGGGATGTGAATCTGCAGGTCAGTTGGAATTTTCAGTTGGATATATTCTATTGCAATATACAGTTCATAATCAATATGCATCTCTATACTAAATCAGGTCTGTTAGCTTTCATCTAATCCTTATACTTGTTTGTGATTTGACAGAAGGATTTTCCCCATAATGCTCATCACAGGGAGATGCCAACTCCATCAGCAATTATACTTTAAGGCATGGAGATTCTGGTTTGATTATAGTTGGTGGGAGAATGGAGATGCAACCTAATGTATGACACCTATCCTTTCCAATGTTGTAGTTCAGGACATCCAGTTCAAATTGTTCTATTGTTATCGTATGATATTATTCTTAACAACGGTTTCAAGACTTGAGCACGTTTCTATTATCACGCTCAGCTAGTGTTTGTTAAAAAAATATGAATTTACATAAGTAACTATTGAATTTCAAGAGCTATCCTAGGATTTCTACAGCCTGCCTCAACCTTGATTTCAATCCTGTACTTGTCTTTTGCATATTCTGTGGATGCAAATTGTTCCTGTATTTAACAAGACAAATTCACACCCCTGACTCCTAAAGTGCTTCCAATGGAATTTGATCCTTGCACGTACACCAAAAGCAAGCACTTCCACTATTACTGAAGGTACAGCCTAAAAGAACACGATTAAGTCGCTTCTTCCCTTCACCAATCACCAGAGTTGGGGACCAAGTGCTATCTTCTTTTCTTATAATTCATTGAAGCATGACTGTTGTTACCTGTGTTGAGGAGCTATAACACTTAGTATGCAAATTCTGTTACTGATATGAAGTTTTCTGGTTAAGTAGATGAAATTGCTTTTCCCATGAGGTCCCTAAAGATACCGTTGATGTTATTTTTGACTGCTGATGTAGATGTTAATTTAGATTTCTGTTTTCTGAAGCTGTAACTTTGGCAAACTGACTGTTCTTTCATCTTGGTGGATACAACTTACGTTATATTTCAAATCTCAGATTGGTTTTGAACAAAAAGTAAGGGAATAATAAATTTTGATTTAACTACGTTTTGTTTTTATTTTTGCAAGCAGTCAACTATGTTCAAATAATTTCTAATATGGAACATAGTTTGCTTAATGGAAAATGTGATGTTACATAGTCTCTAATCCTTGTACTGTTTCATTAGAAATGATTTACATTTTTGTAGTTTTGGATCTTTAGGAGTACAATGTTTCTGTTGTTCCTGATCATGTTACTTTACATTCCTCTATTTACCCATATAGAGTGTACTTTGTTTTTCACCAGCAAATATCTAATGGTATAATATAATTATATGTTTTTTCAGATGCATTCAGATCCTTTTTAGGAGATTGAGATGTTGGAAAAAGATGCCGAGGAGCACAGAAGAAGTGCCACTGAGAAGGATGTGAGAACCATACGTATCTTATATATGCTAAATTATATGATATCTCTACCTTCTTTGGTTTTGTTTTATTTCGCATTCTCCATGTTGACACTCACTTTTTGGCTGGTACGAAAGAGGAAAGATGTGTGGATCACATTGCCCCCTTGGTTCTTTGTGCTTTTCTTGTTTCATTTTTTTCCAACATAGTATTACTTAAAGGGCACAATCCTGGTAGTGCACTTCATGATAAATGAAGTGCCAAGTTGATTGAAGTAAGGTATACCCGTCAACTATGTCACATGTTTAGATATACTGCAGATTTTGCCACCTAATTGATAGGATAACTAATGAGATTTAGGACATAATTCTCTTCTATTTTAGTGAAGATGTTTCTGTGTATCTGCTTGTGTCAAATGTAATGTCTTCCCACAAACATTTTTTGACTTCCCTAGACAACTAGAAATATATCCAAAAGGTTAATGGCCTCCTTCTTATGGAAGTGGGAAATACATATCTCCCATTAAGCTATAACTTGATATGCTTTTGTATTAAAACTGCAGCTTGCTGGAGTTTATGTCTTTGTTTTCAGTTTTACTTTGTTGATCAAAGTTTTCTTCTTCTGACCATGCTCAAGACAGTCTAATGGGTTTGGGGCTCAATGCGGATATCCTCACTTATATATCAATTTATCTACATGATGTGAAGCTTTTTTTCCAATGGAATATCCCCCATGATATATGTAAAGAACATACAGCCACCACTGTAGATAAGGCTCCATGATGTGCATCTGCGAAATGTTTCTCACCTTCTGTTATAAGGAATTATCAGTACACGACTCATTGCTTTCATAAAATTACATTTTTCCTTTTATAATAATGCTCTCTTTATGGCAGATCTTGCTTATTTATTATGCATAAACTTAGTTTTTTTTCTTTCAGCCATCTGAAAGTGGAGGGACAGTAGATCTACGACACTTTGCTTTGTATGCATTTGCTGGTCGAAGTGGTGAACTGCGGTGGAGCAGAAAGAATGAGGTTATTTTGTGTTTTATAATTCTTTAACCAGTGATGATCAGTATTCCCATCGCATCCATGAATAGTTTTATAAGTATTAGGATTATAATGATATTTTGAGGTTATTTTATTTTGGTTGGTAACAGGTATAGAATCTGCTGTTTTGTGGCTTTTAACATAATCAGGAATTATCAGCCTACAAATAGAGTCAGTGGCTTTAGTTCATTTTATAGCTATTAAGATTATATGAACTGAGTTGGTGATCTCCCGGTTGAGAGTATTTCTTCTATTCTTTGTTCTTTCAGCTGTCCAATTTTTTTCTTATTTCATCAAACTTTATCTTTGTCCAAAATTTCGTCACTCGTCTATCTCAATTTTTCTGCAACTGCTATTCACTTGGCTCCTTTCTGCACTCAATTCACTTCTGTAAGACTTTTAGGTGTTCATTAATATATTGCAACATTGTCAATCATGCTCCCGTCTTATAGAATGAATCTGGTCCCTTCCTCTCCCTGTAAGGCTGTAGCACAAAGAGGTGTATTTTACGAAGTGACATATTTCTCAGTAATGGAGGACCGAGCTATATATTTTATATCCTTTCTCTGTGGTGTGTATATTTCGTGTTTATGAGAATGTTCTGATTTTCAACAGAGATGTGGGACATCAGTTTCATATAACTTCTACTGAAAGAGTCTTAGGATGTTTAATTAACAAATAAAGCTTGCTTTTTTTGCCCATTTGTCTGTGATGTACTGCACAGGCTTGCTCACAGTTGCCAACTTATGATCTTGCAGAATACTGAAGCTCAATCCTCTGATGCATCCCAATTGATTCCACAGCACAATTACAAGCTTGATGTTCATGCATTAAATACTCGTCATCCAGGAGAGGTATACTAATAAGCTGTCTGATTAAGATGTGCTGTAATATGAAAATTTGATATTGTTGAAAATCTAGATTGGCATAATGTTTCAAACTTTCAAAACTTTACCTTGATCTCTTGACATAACGAAAGACAATAGCATCTGATCTGCGGGAGTTTTTAGACAACTAACTAATCCTTTTCTTCTCCCCCAGTAACTGTTGGATATTCTTTTTTCTTTTGGTCCTGGGAACCAACTAAATTGTTTTGTCGCCTGGTCTGATGGCTTAACATTTGAAATAAGGACTCATAAAAGCATCAATAGGAGGAAGATAGTATAAGTTGGACCTTCACCCTGTTATTTTCAGTTTGCTAGTAATATTATACTGCATCATTATTCCGTGATAGGTTTTAGTGAATAATTGAGTTATATCCAACAATTAATTATTCTGCATCTTCCACAATTCTCACTTGCAGAATGCAAGGCTTGTTAGTTTCCCTGTATTGCGTGTTAATGATTACTATTTCCCTGGACTTTTAAGTGCAGGGAATGTACTTATAATATTTTTACTACTTTTCCTTTAATTTTCCTAAATCCAATCATGGAACATATGGATGCATCCATTTAATTGAATTCACCATAGTTTGAATGCAGAGAGTTTAGAGAATCTATTCTTGGAGTCATGCCACACCGTTGGGTAAGTAGGGTATTTGCCAATCTTTCTTTTTTGCATCCCCATGATCTGAAATTGTTGTAAAGCTTGATGGATAGCTCTGATGGTTCTGGAATTGTAACCTTACCAGGAACGTCGAGAAGACACTTTGCTAAAGCTGTCGCATTTCAGGCGCCATAAAAGGAAAACCATAAAGAAAACACCTGGTAAGAACAGCAATTATCAATTCCACAAACCTGAAGAGAAAACTTCTCCTGGAAAGGATGTGACTAAAAAAGTATCAAAAGTGATCGAGAAGGCAGTTAATATTGCTAAATCAGCAAAGACCAAGAAGGTGAGATTCATATTTTTTTAGTACATGTTAAATAATGCTGTACCATAAATCCATATTCCCATCTATTGAATTATTTCAAGAAACTATTTTGTTTGGGTTAAATAGTCATTGTTGAACTTGTTCACGACTTAGCTGGTCAACTGTAGGATGTAACTCAGAACATAACTATATACTAAGAAAATGCTTCTGCTAGGTTCATGTCCACTGTAGCATGAACTATTAAGCCTTTTATTTTCTTTATTTAATTTGTGCTCCCATTGCATGGTTTGAGGTTGCAAAATCCAATTTGAAAACCATTACCTCTTACTGAAACATTTTATCACACCAAAATGCTGTATTGTCTATGTTGGAAACTTCAGTTGCAGTTCTCATGGTATTTGTAGTAGGATATGTGGAATCGATAATGACTGCTGCCACCTGATATCTGGCTTTTGTCCGTCTAGACTATTTTTACTTTTTTTTTTGCTTGTCTATGATTTGGAATTTATGCTCACTGTGATTTGAATTTATGAGTAGAGCTTGTTACAACCTTTACAACTCTCCGTTTGTTTATGCAGCATATGCCTTATATACCTACCATAACAAATTACACACAACTTTGGTGGGTGCCTAATGTCGTTGTCATGCACGAGAAGGAAGGGATTGAAGCTGTCCATTTGGCATCTGGGCGAACTCTATGTAAGGTGAAAATCAGTGACTTATGAGCTGCTATAATATACTCCTTCAATAATATATGAAAGTTGCATAAAATTGAACTTTTGTGCATATGAGATTCCTTTCCACTACCACATCAATAGAGCATAATCTTGTCAACCCCTTTGTCCAAAAGATATAATTGTTCAACCCCTTTGGCCAAGGAAAATACATTACTAGGCATCACCCGAACAAGGAGCATATTCTCATTGTCATTCTTAATTCGGTGGATTTGCTGGTGTTAAATATGCCGCAGTAATTGTCGTCTTCTATGGACATGCCTGACTGTATATGCAGTGTATTTGAGCTTGCCCTTGAACTAACTACCGATTTTACCTTCCATTTTCATCTTTCTACTTCAACTGCATGAAAGTAATGTTTATATACTGATGCATTCAGCTACATCTTCAAGAAGGAGGCCTTCATGCTGACATTAATGGAGATGGTGTCCTAGATCATGTCCAGGTAAACATTTTTATTATTCCATAACTTACTCTCTGGCATTATGTTCGTTTTGTGATACTCATATCAGTGAATTTCATTGAGGAATTAGGTATTGGTTATTTGTCATATGAATTAATTATTTGTTCTCAACTGCTAAGAGGAGATATGTCTGTGATCCTTTTTAGGTTGTTGGTTCCAATGGTGCAGAACAAACTGTTGTGAGTGGATCCATGGAAGTTCTGCGTCCTTGTTGGGCAGTTGCAACATCTGGCGTGCCAGTTCGAGAACAGCTATTTAATGCTTCTATCTGTCATCGTGCTCCTTTTAACTTATACCACCATGGAACCTTTGGCCGAAATCAAGATGTCAGTTCGTTGGAGGTTGCAACCCCCATTCTCATTCCAACAAATGACGGTCATAAGCACCGTAAAGGAAGCCATGGTGATGTTGTCTTCCTTAATAATAGAGGGGAGGTATTATTTCTTTCTTACCTGTGTCCTTTTTCATGTTGGCCTTCATAATTCCCTAGTGTGATTTTGTTGAGAATGCCATTTCTAGAAAGTCTCAAATAAAAAAGCATTGTGCATTTTTCAGATAACATCATATTCTCCTGGTACCCATGGACACGATGCTATCTGGAACTGGCAGATGCAGACAGGCGCTACATGGTCAAACCTACCATCCCCATCTGGATTAAGCGAAGCAGGTGTTGTCCCCACACTGAAGGTATTCCCGCTACGCGTACATGATAATCAAGAACTGATCCTCGCAGCAGGAGATCAAGAAGCTGTAGTGCTATCTCCAGGAGGGAGCATATTAACAACTCTCGAACTCCCTGCTCCTCCCACACATGCATTGGTGACTGACGACTTCTCAAATGATGGATTGACAGATTTAATTCTTGTGACCTCGAATGGGGTGTATGGTTTTGTTCAGACAAGGCAACCAGGAGCCCTTTTCTTCAGCACGCTTGTTGGATGCCTTATTGTCGTAATGGGAGTATTATTTGTCTCTCAGTACTTGAATTCAGGCAAGAAGCCTCGTATATCATCAGGTCAACTATAGTACCTTCAAAGTTTTGGAAGGCAATGGTATGCATCCAAAGCTGGATCTGGCACAAAGCTTAGGTGGTTATTGGAGATGGCATTCTGCTGTTGATACTTTTGAGACATGATGATGGCCGAGATTCCCAGTTGAAACAGGTGCCGACTTTTTTCACATTCTATGACTGCTTGATAAGCTTGTGGAGTTACTTAGAAGATATCTTGTATTTCGCGTCTCTAAGATGTAGCTAGCCATGGAATTTTACTGATGTTTAAGTATAATTAACTATGATGTTGTCTCATGTCTCTGCTCTTATCTAACTTCCCCATAAATTTTAAGTAGATTATACGTATTTCTTGTTCTTTCTTTCTGTTTATTCACCTGAATACATCAGATTACGAGTGCGCAGAAATTTTGAAGGAGAAACAAGATGGTACACTGATCAATAATTTCTTAAATTCATTTATGTGCAAATTAGTGCCAAGTATAGTATGAGAATTTTACATGTACATGAAAAACCTTAAATGCTGGCTTTTCCCATGTAGCTCGTGCATGATGTGATTTCTGTCTCGAACTGTTAAATGGACAGTGCTCATAGTTAATATGTTTGATTGTGCACTGTAGTATTGCTACATGTTGATGCGGGTGGGAAGGGGCTGTTCCAATTTGGATTTCCGAATGGTATTACACCAAATTATTCGGAAAACCAAATTGAAACAGTCCCGGAGCATCATCGGAACACCAAATTATAACAGCTTCCCGATCTTGTTGATTGATGCATATTTGAGTGTTGGTGACCAGTCACGGATTCCATGTGTTGTGCCTCGTAGGATTGTAGATGATATCTCTACCTTCTTTGGTTTTGTTTTATTTCGCATTCTCCAT
>JAYMSO010000122.1:0-10869 GCA_036897175.1 Plantago depressa | reverse complement strand
CGGATGTGTATAGTCTACTACGGTACTGAGCGAGTAAGGTGCCAAGCATAGACTAGTGAGGAGCGTTGCACCAATGCAAGACAAATATAATGTATACAAAAATGTATAAACTTTTAAATGCTAACTATAGAATGAATCTCCGACTACTAAGGAAAAGTCCTTTTTTTTCGTTGTAGAAAAATGTCTTTGTATATCTAAAATAGAGGAATTGCACCAAGATTTATCTGAACTATATATTTGGTGTACCTAGCATGCTGTCTTCCTTTGAGAACTTTATACTTTCATTTTTTATTTATCTATAAAATATAACTCACAAGAATACTTCTCACATAGTTTTTATATGCTGAATACAACAACTCTATCTGGTATATAATTATATATAATTCTTTGATTTCTCTCAATATCCTTTTTAATTTAGTGTATGTAATTCTGACAACTCACCGCCTATATTTGGTAAAGACACTTGACTATCAAAAATAGAACTCATAGAAAATTTCGCTTAGAATAATAGCTTTGTCAGATAGAATTTTGAAGAGAGAGCTCTAACTTGGTCTAATTTGGCAGGAAATTTAATAAGACTACCTACGAATATATTTAGTTTAGTAAAGCAGTCTTAGATTTCTAGGTCTTTAATTTAAAATATCAAGTATGTCTCTCCTCGTTTCCTGTTGTATAAGAGATAATAGAGTTGGTTGCTAGCATTGTATAGCATAATATTCTGTATATGTATTGTATAATAATCTATAAGCTTCTATAAGAAATTGTAAGTCCACCTTTTTTTTAATGAACATTGGTAAATATTTAGAGTAAATTAAAGTACAAATAGACTTGACTCGACTACCTTTTCTATTTTAAGATATTTTAAGTTGTCATACTTGTGTTTTGCCAGTCTAGGACTAGAAGAATATTTTCAGTAAGAAATTATTGGTTTGGTAAGAAAGAATCGTAGTAATACTTTACGACGAGGACAACTAGTAAAATAAGAAGTTGCACAACCAATACAATACTTGGATAAAACCTTGAAGCTAATTTATTATTATTAGAATTTGGATACAACAATTACAAGGTGAGAGGTCCTATTGTTTCAGAAACGTAATACTAAGGAATAAAATAAATCTAAACGAAAAGTATACCGTTGTTAGACCTGGCAACTTTATAAATAAAATGAGAGATAGAAAAAAGAGATAATTTATTAGTTCCACGATTTTCATGCAAGGAGGGCGACTCCGTAAATGTATAACTAAGGTAAAATCCTTTTCATTTCTATTAGATAGAGGAATGGGCTTCCTTTTTGGATCAGTGGGCGATAAACTTGTTCATTCGAGCTTACAATACTGCGTTCCTCAATTCACATACCCTCTTGTTTGATCTTTGTTAACTAGTTTTATAAGAATAAATCTTAAACGTATCATATATCGTCATAAGAAACACCGTTCCAAGTCTTCACGTAACCTATCCCACAGGTTTTTGTATTAAATACGTTTTGGTAAGTGTAAATGAATAAACATCATAGAAGAATAGATATACAACATGACATACATATTTCTTAATGTAGTGAAAGCGGTGCAAGTACTTCAATCAAAGGGATCAGGTATAGAGACTAATACTATGTAATAATGGAGAAGGGATATAGGAATGTTAGTTTTGACTCAAGAAATCACTATGATCCTACTAATCTTCTAAACCTAAACAAACGAATGTTAATGCGCTGTGTAGGGATCAAGGCAATAAAAAAATACCTTACGTTTGCTGTATTTTTGATAAGATAAGAGCCTTGTTGTATTTCTACTTAGCTTATGCTATTCACTTATTACTATTTTACTTATTTTTATTATATATATCTTTATCTTATACCTCTCTCTCTTATATACATAATTATACAGAATTACATAATCCTTACTATTTTTTTAAGTCCTTTTAGAGTCGAATCTCTGGATTTACCTCCTGCGCTATCTATGTCTTTATCCTTTGAACTACTTCCTAGAAAAGAAACTGGTTTTTACTTTATGTTTGTTTATACAATATTTTTTGGAAGGGAACATTGAAAAATGAAAACACAATGACAAGAGAATACCTACCTATGCTATTACGCTCTTTTAGATAAAACACATATAAATAGTTCTAGACTGATTTTAATAGCTTCTATTTCTTCATTCATATGCGTAATAAAGTCATTTAAACAATATCATTCAGAACAACGACCAAAGATTTGTAATATCAGATAAGAAATTGGAAAGGAAGAAAGTTTCAATTAGATCTTTAGAATGAATTTTTACTATCAAGCTTTCAAGAGAGAAAATAAAAACAGAAAAAAGCACTCGGTAGTAATTATACTTGCTTTCAAACCCGGATTACAGCTAAACGGAAAATGTACTTGAAATGAAATCTTGCAAATAAAATATACGATTTTCCTTATAACATTTATAAAGGAACCTTGTGTAGGAAAAACTTTACATGAATACAGGGTTCTCTTCTCTATTTTTGACTCTTATATTTCGAAAACGGCATGGCATAAAGCTACTTTCTTTCTATTTTGAAGAATATATATATATTATTGGTGCAACATCGCGTTATTTTCTATCAACAACTCATCATCAAAAATGTAAGACAGGATATCCTTTTTTCATATGCTCCTGTACTTGTACTTGTGAGTGACATTATTTGTTTAAAGTAAGATGTTTAAAGTAAGAACTTGATAACTAATTTTACTTGGTAGAATAAAAAAATAGAATGGATTCCTCTTGTTTTACGCATCACAAAATCCAACAGTTAACATTCGACAACAAGAACAAGGCTTACTACCTATATAGAGGAAACGCAATGTGCGGTAGTAATTAAGTACGATTGGCTGTAGCATTTTAATAATTAATATTAACGGATGCATAGAACACTTACTTATATAGGTTTCGCGTTGGGAATCTCTACTATTGCTCCAACAAAGGAGACATCTAACTTTACTTTTTTTCACCTGCTTGGTAGTAGTAGTTATCCATCTCCATACTCTTATTTTAGTCACTGTTCCTCATCATAAGATATTCCTTTTTATAGGCTATATAAATGTGAATGTCTGTAGTGCGCTCCATGAATATTTGTACTTACGGATCCTGGAAATTGAGAGAAAGTTTTGCTACTTTATGAGAAGATTTACATGAGAAGATTTACTTTAAGTTATATTTTCTGTATATATATTAGGTTTCTTTCTTTTTTGCTTTGACTACTAAGTATAAGATCGATTTCCTCTTCCTGCTACTTTTTTCTAATGAATTCCAATGAAGGGGCCCCCTCTGCACAGCATATGTATCATAACAACTACTACGTGCACAACAGCTCTCTATTTACGATACGACATCTTTTTGATGTGAAACAAGACAGCTAGCTTGACTGCTCTCTTCTCCCTTCTAATCCCTTGCAAAAGTACAGAAATACTAGAAGAGATACACTCCATATTGAACACATTAATTATACATTATTAACGAACGACTATTATCGAATACCAAACTATTTGACCTATCGCTGTAACATAGCAGCAACTGCTAGACTTTATATATGGATTGATACTAATTGTAAGTGAAAGCACATATTTCTTATTTCTTATCTTAGCTTACCCTGATTCCAGGAATAAACGAGAAAGCCCAGATACAGAAAATTTCCTTTTCTACCTAGAATCTAGAATAAAGTAGTACATATATGAAAGTAATGAAATAGTACCAAAAAAAAGTTATAAAGCATATCAACTTGTGGAAAATAGTTGGTGAGATCCTTTCTAGAATTGTTTAGTTGTTTAAATGTCTTCTTTCTCTTCTTATCCTAAAATGTGCCTAGCATTTTTTTCTTTTATGTAAATAAAGAGAGAACAACCTTCCTTTCTCTCTTTAAACAAACATGAATTTCATAGGTTGGTGGTAAACACGTGGATTTTGGATTATTACCTTAACTAGACAGACCTTGCTAGTTTTGCAATATTTCCTTCATCGTGTATGAGACATCTTATAGTGTATAGTTGTATAGTGTAGACAGAATCTCTAGTCTTAGGGAATTCTTTTAAAATAAAACCAATAATCCAGCCCAATCTCTAATTGAAAAGAACTCTCTATTTAATAAATATTGGTTGGAAATTAAGCCTTCCGTCTTACCTTCCTACCTTTTTGGGTTTAGGATGTCTTGCTTCTTTGGTGTTTCGTGTAAGAGCACATGCATAGAATTGGTGTTTAATTCGTATCCATAAATTTAGGATATAATCTAATATATATATATATATAGTCTTCAAATCAGAAAGGAACAAGAAAATTGGAATTGCTTAAGAAAGAGATTAATTAATTAATAAGGCTTTATACTTTTCTTCTGAAGTCGCTATGCCTCGTCCCCTTATCTTATGCCTTAATGAAAATCTTACTAATTAGTCTTAGTGGCGGGTGGTTATAAAAGTAGTGTATTAGAAGGAATTAGTAGAGTCTACGGAATCTGGGTATCAGAATTGAAATGTGTTAAATTGAAGAATTACTTACCTAAGTTTGTTTGGCCGAGTGCCTTTATTGCTAAGACGAAGATATAGGCTTTCCCATAGATTTTACTTATTTCTCTCTTTTTCTCAGGAACAACAATTCATTTTGTGAAATAGGTCTTCTTTATTTTTTATTTAGCGATTTATACACTGCCGGTTATCTATTATACCTCTTCTTTACTTTACACATAAGAACAAGTTCAAGAAGACGTACAGCAAAGAGGTTGTAAATAATTAATTGTGAAGAACTCAGGAAGCCGCTTGAAGTGAAGTAGGTCTCTAGTAATAAAAGTAATAAAGAAATAATCTAACCTTTAAATTACGTAACAAATCAAAAGAAAAACAAGAAAAAGAGAGTTAGGGATATAGTTAGGGATATAGAGAGGAAAAACCCCTAGATAAATAAGAGCTGATTGGAGAAGAAACGGAATAAACCATCAAATAAAGGACTGAATGAAGGGAGATGGGTTAATCTCGATGTGACTCTAGGAGAAAGCATTGCACGAATAACACGTTAACCAAGAATGGTAGAAATACAAGTAAAAGGAGAACTTCTTTTTTATAATTTATTTAGTTTCATTTATACAATATATTTTTTATTTTAGATATTAGTCTAGTTGTTTTCACCTATTTTGAAAGCAAGAATACACACTTTATCGTCGAATGAATCTTTTTTCTTCACAAACAACAGTACAAGGACGGACAGAGCCTAGAACATTTTACGAAACATTTAGAGATTTTTAGATTAGAGAAAAACCTACATTTTGCATAGCTACTTTTCTGCATTTGCTTAATTATTAGTATTTAAGGGGTTTAGTTGAAAACAAACTTCTTCTATTTCTTTGTTCTTTGTCTAAAAATTCTATAAAAATATTTCCATATATAGTCATGTAGTCATGTAGTTCTGACTTAGCTTTGTATTGTTTTCTATTTGGGTATAACTAAGTTACTACTATATATATATATATAGTATAGTTCAAAAGGTATAAATCGTATAATATATATGGTATTGGCACCTCCTGTATTATAATGTATATATAAAAGTACTGACAAGTATCTTTTTCTTTCTATTTTATACTCTACTTGCTATATCCACTATGTCTATTAATAATTATTATGTCGCATATATGTGTAGGCTTTTTGTCTTCTTTTTCCTTCTCTAGCCTACGGATGTGTATAGTCTACTGCGGGTAATGTAATAACAAAACAAATACTAAAGCATAGTGGATCGTATAGAACTTATAAAATAAAGGGAATCTATAATTATAAGGATAAGGGGATTCCTAACGGCAAGACGTTAAGTAAAAGGAAAGAAGAGGTCTAGTATATATCTGTCTAATAAATGTATCAATTATGATATGTGCGAGTATCCACAACAGGCTATATTTGGAGTTTAAGAGCATTTCACTCATGTTCCCTAGTATAGTTTTTTTCTGTTTTCTCTTTTATACCTAAAGGCCGATTGTCTTCCTGGGTTCGTTATAGTTTTTGTGCTTACTATTCTTTCTCTGTGTTATACAAACTAGTAAAAAAGAGATTGAAGCAGTCACTTTACGAATGAAATGAAGTGCCTTCTTTTTTCTATCATTTTTTTTATAGAATTATTTGTTTGAAAATACTTTTTAAAAGCCCCTCCCTCCAAATCCTTCCAAATCTTTCATTTAATGAAATAGAAGGATTAAACTACTTACTCTTCTTCAAGAGATAATAGACAAATGTACTTAATTCAATTACAAAAAAATAGATGTATTATATGTATAGGCTAAATGTAAAGGGGATAAGGTTTGTTTTGTACTATGTGTATATGTATTACACAGACCGCAGACCACACCACAGCAGACTAAAGAAATCTGTTCAATGTAGTATTCCTTCCTGTATTGTACCTACTTCTAATAGAATTTGTTGTTTGATTTTTACATAGATTATTTAGGTATTTAGGAAAACACTACGTAGAGGAGAATTACATCGCGGAAAAGATAGTTGCGGTTGGTTCACTTGATATTGTTATCCCTCTTTCTAGCTCGCCCCTAAAGAAAAAAGAGACATTTCCTAGTAAGTACTCGCTACTTGTGCAAACAGTGATTGCTTTATTGAGTTTATTCAAAGGGACGACAACCAAACTAGAAATTTAGACTAAATAATCTAAATATAGAATATATTAGCACACAACAAAAAGGATTTCCAAAATACTACTTTACTTTAAGACTAAAATTTAAGACTAAAGTATAAGTACTAATCATAGATAAGGGACACGATCTTCTTTCTAAGTTTGAAACATTCTCACGGAATAAAAGTGCAGGGCAACCTATAAATTTCTTTATTACAACATATTACAATACAACATAAATTTTAGATGAAAATACCTTGCATAGGAAGTGGCCGCTACTCACACCCAGTTTTTGTTCTATGTACTCTTGTAACAAGAAAAAGAACAACGGAGGAAGGGGAAATGGAAGCCTAGTTCTATGATAGATTTTATACCCCAATTGAGAATGAGAAATTGATTACAGATCCCAAAATAGAAAATAGTTGGAATATGGATGTTGTGAGAAAACTAACATAAATATATGTTTCTTGGTAGGTCTCGTGTAAAGGCATGCTTATGTTATGACTTCTTCTTGCATATGTATTAGTTAGTACAAACTCTAAAAGTGGAATGGCAAATAATAAAGACTATGATCCCAAATGAGGTAGAAAGTCAAATTATACGTCTAGGAAAACAATAACAATCTTGATTATCACACTAAAAAAGAACTCCCAGAAAGGATGGACCGAGCTGCCTGGTACTTATTGGACTCCAATTCTTAGAAACGAAAAACATTGATTGCAAAGACAGGCTAGAACCAGGAATCCTTGAAAATACAAAAAGAAAAAAGAAAGTAATATACAGCAGTTACAACTACAAAAAGATTATCCATCCATTAACTAAATATAGAACATAAAATGAAACAAGAATTCTAGATCCAAACAAAAACTCTGGCATATCACACTTTTAAATGCCTTATGTATAAAATGTCTTATTAGAGTATATTTGTATATTTATAAATCTGTCGGCTTACCCTCGCAGATAATCCCTAAACCTATGCGTGTCATTTCTCGAGTTCTCGCACATCTACGTGTCACTGCTAAGCTAAGAAGTCCATCATTTATAGAAACAAGACACATGGAATGTATACAACAATTAAGAATGAAAGTTCTCTAGGTTGAGAATTTCTACTACTGGAAGAACTCCTCCCTTCCTTTATAGATAGGTACTACCTGAAAGGTATTCATTCATACATTAAAAAAGACAAGATCTAATAGTTGTAAGATAGCTCTATCAATACGTAAAGAAAGAGAGTTAAAGAACAACAAAGACAGACTCATAACTAATAACAAAGACAGACTCATAAAGGATATGATAGAGTTGCTTATTAACAAACAGCCCAACAAGCAGGAGGGAATAAGAACTGCACTTAAACACTAGTCAAGCAAGAGCAAACAACCCATCACCTAAGTACTAAAAGGTTGACATCTAATCTATACTAATTCCTATAAGAAAGGAGGAAACAACAACTCTAAACTAACTGAACTAGAAACATGTATAAATAGATCAACTCTTTACTAAAGTTCCATTACAGACTAGAAACGGATTCTGGTAGCAAAGGTGGTTGAGTTACAAAAAAAGCAGGTATTAAAGATAGTTGAAAATCAAAGAAGTTCTTTTTATTAGATTTCTTTGGCTCAACTAACAAATCATTCACTACTTCTAAAACAACAACTACAAAAAGAACCTCCTTAAACTATTAGAAACGTGAAAACCTCCTAAAATCGAGTCAAAATGGATGAAAATAGACCCGTTTATGGATGGTTTTTGACGAGTGAAAGCGAGTGCACTTTTCATCACTTTTCATCGAGGAAAAAAAGCTGTCTATCTCAAAAGTAAGCGCATCGGGTTTTGCGCATGAAATTTCTGGGTTCAAATCTCAGAGACCTTTTTGGTCAGATCTACTGAATGACTCTAAATCTCTCATACATATCTGACTCTCACTGTCTAGGACTTTACATGTACTACAATTCTCAAAATGTTGAGTACAGAACAGATGCGATTTCCTACTTAATTTGTTGGTTATTAGAAAAGTTCTTTTGTCAGCGCCGCAGAATCCGCCATTTCGAAGATAGGACTAACCCAATCATGAATACTTTCTATTTCTACGTATCAAAGTGGAAGAACAATCATTAGGAGTCCTTCCAATAGAACTTTCTTCTTTCTTATCTTATTCTATATTATTTCTTAGTTGTTGTATCTCTATTTTTCATTAATTAAGGCAAGGAACGTATTTATCTTCTCTTCTTTTAATAAAAATTTTAAGAAAATCCATTTTATTCTATGTTTTCTTGGCTTCTTCTAAATGTGTGATCTTAACCCAAAGCATTCTTCAACTTTTCCATTTCTGGCGTTTTGGTTATTGGGGAGTAAATCGACAAGTAATCCGACACAAGCAAATTGCTTTACAATCAATAGAAAATATCTAGACATAGAAGACTCTTTCTATTTTCTCCTTATTTTTACGGGTCAGGACTAATTCCTTCTCCAGCCAACCCTTGCTTTCCATTTTTGTCTAATTCTCCTCCTTTCTATTTAAATTTATGTTTGGTTTATTCTATCTAGCGCAAAGAGGAACTAGTAAACCAGTAAGTAATAACAAAAATAATAATAAGTGTTTGGCAAATCTGAAAATATTAGTTCATGGATAAAGATTCGAATAAATTCCATCCAGTGAGGAGTACAGTATACAGTACATATTGTTTTTGTCGGGCAGTTTTCTTTGTTTTGGCTGTCCATATATTTATTCCTCTTTTCTTTATATTGGCAAGAGTCCCTTACTCTTTCTAATGATGAAGTCTTAATTTAATCTCTCTATTTTTTAGAAAGTTTGCTCTCCGTCAAACTATGTATGCGCTTACTTTTTCTTTCTATTTTCTGTGTATTTTCTGACCTTAAATTTCTATATTAGGAGTTGGTGCTGCTTAGAGTTGTTACATACACAGTAAAGGGGGACGTTTTTTGGAAATATAGAAAACAAATAAAAGGAGGTCACAACTTTAGTCTACAACAATTATCAAAATAAGAGTTAAGGATAGCATACCTTAGTGCGAAATACTTTACGTACTTCCAATTCTATTTTTGATCTTTTCATTCCAGGATGGATACCCATTTTTCTAGACAAATTATTTCAAGCTTTAATCGACAATGACAATTTTTTCTTTCTGTGAATAAATAGATTTAGAAGTAGGAGGTTCACTTTGCGGAAGATGAAGTCCCTTTCATTTTCTAAAAAAAATACTTACACCAAGCTTGCATATCTAGGACAGATAAAAACGAATAATTTTCAGAATAGCAATAAGAAGCGAAGACTGCTTTGAAATAGAAATGAACAGTAAGGTAAGTAAAGACACCATAAGTATAGATAGGATACGAAGTAAGGGGTACCGCGTTGCACCCATAATATGTGAAGTTTTTATATAGTTCTATATATTACTTACTAGTCGTTTTTCTTTTTTAGGCATACACCTCTTTTTTTTTACTTTCTTCTTTCTTATACTTTCTTTTATTCCGTTTCTAAAAATAATAGATAAGAAAGAGGTGCCTCTTCTTTCTTCAACAGAATAGAATAAAGTAGAATAGAATACTGTAAGAAGTCTAGTATCTAATTTCATTTTTAAGAAAACCAGAATATCTTAGAAATGGAAATATTAATCTCTTATATCACAACATACTTAAGAGAAAAGAGTCTAATTGAGGCGTTAACAGCATGCTCCGAGTACCACTTCTTTGTGTAAGTTATTAGTTTCTTGATAAACGAAAAAGTTGAGGGGGATGAGTTTTGGTAGATGCAGTGAGCACCAGTAATAGTTAAAGCTTCTAGATATTCTACTTGATTTCAAAGTGTTTAGTATAATTGTTTAGATATAGTTGAACTTGATCAGGCATGTAACTTATCTATGGTCTTTTTATTCATTTGAGAGTCCTGGAAAATTCTTGTTTTCTGAACTAACTTTGTCAAGTCCACTGAAATTTAAGATGGAATTGTTGCCGACTTATATCCAAATTTCATGATATTATTAGTATGTGTTCTCTTCATTGCCATTTATACACAGTGACTGCTACAGTAGTTGTCTCCATGTGTTTACTGTTCCTTTCTGAAGACCGGCTTGGGGATTTTAAGGTTCATCTGGAGTGTGTTATGTATCAGTTGTGTTAAACGAAGCATTAAAGAGAAGTTGTACAAGATTTTTGGCCATTAATAGTACCGGAGATTTTAAAATGCAATCATAATTTGTGTGATAAGACCTAGACTCAGCAGCTCCGGACCCTCCACAGGCGA
>JAYMSO010000121.1:0-10877 GCA_036897175.1 Plantago depressa | reverse complement strand
TTTTATGATTTCATAAAATAATTTAACATTTTCTAAGAAAAAATACACCGAAAATTAATGTGGTGTTTGAATGTGTCCAGTCCAGTAGTTAGCGGAAAACATAATACCATCCATCCTTTGCGGATGACAAATTTACGGTAAGGAGTATATAACAAGAAGATGCCACTCCATAACAGCATGGACATTTAACAGGCTACAACTCACAAGTATAGTGAGTTTTAGTCATATTTGTTAGAATAACTATGATATTCATATTAATATAAATAGAAAACTATGACATTCGCATTAACAGTGACGGAGTCAGGAATTGGACCTAGGTAAGACACAAATTAATAAAAGTGATAGATGTTAGGGCAAAATTTCAAAATATAACATTAGAGTTAAGTCGATGTTGTTTGAACACTCATTTTGAAATATTTCAACATAATTAGATTTATGCAATAATTCAAAATAAAAACCAGAATAGTACGATAACATTGAGTGCCAATTGGGTGAAGTGAAGTGAAATTTGGGGTCACAAGTAATTAGGTTTTGATGTAAAATAAAAAAGAATATAATAATTTAGAAGTATACTATATATTTTTGGTATATGTTAATTGTATACGTAGTTTTTATTAAAACACATATAACTTTATCTGTAAAATTTAAAAAAATTATTTGAACATATATTTAGATTTACCGTGATTAATTTGTCAAGACGAACTTGAATCGAGCTCAATGAATACAATATTTGACCGACTCTATTAGATCGTTATACATCACACTTGCAACTAAAGATGAGGCTTTTTTCTAACGGTCCGGTACGTTATTACCGTAACATTATATACTTATGTACCCGTCTTGATATAAACGTGTCCTTTAGATGCTATCACGTTTTTAAATCTTTATTATTTTAATATACCCTACTGTGTTCAAACTTTTTTGATTCTTTCTTTTCTTGAGAACCAAACTCACAAGAGATGTCCAACTTTCTTTTTGACCCAATTTATTTTCACGTTCACTTTTCATTATGTATTAATAATATTTTTGCCAATCCTACTTATAATTGAGAATTATCTCATTTAGGTGATTTTCACAATCATCTTTCTAACTTTTTTAGCTTATTTTAAACGGATTACTGGCTATTCACAATGAACTCTAGATTATATTCATGATCCAAGTGTAGTATGTTTCCAAAACACCTTCCTTTAGAGGACATATCAAGAATGCACATATTTTATTTCAATTGAGTAGTCGTGTTCGTGTACACAATTTATTTCATTTAAGTGTGTAGCCGCGTTCATATACCAATAATTATACACTAACACTCTATCGTCTATATAGAATATGATATAATGTTGATGTAGATATTTTGTTAGAATATGAGATTAATGAAGTGACGATATTGAAATAAATAATTTTATAGAATTCTTGGATGCTAGCAAGATTGTACTACAATACTAGAGTTGATAATATTGACTACAAGGAAATATTTGTCAAGTCGGAATCTTTGCCGACGGTTATGGGGATGGGTGTCGCTGTCTGGTAGATCAAGCAAAAGAGGATAAATAGTTGTTGGTTGTTGATCTATCATGTAAAGTGTAAACACCCTTTTCTGATTCTTTTTCCTATAGAAAAAAGAAAAGAACCTTAGCTCCGGCGAACACACCGTTATGAAAACAATTTTGAGGAAAAAGAATTCATTTATAAATTTTTTCCCAAATATAGTAATTTTTCTTGGACCATTTTATTAGGCCCCATATAATTTATTTTCTTCGGTCATTTTCCTCAAAACAAATGATGTCTATGTTAACCAGTTAGTACTAGTGTTACAAATAAATGAGTTCGAATATCTCTTGGATTAATATCTAGCATTTCTTTTCCACGTTAAAATGTCTGTTAAAATGTCTTTTTCCACCATGCATTTCGAGCCACAAGAATTTCCTAAGAGAGAAACATGACATTGACAAAATTGTGCATGACTGTATGATCAATATAATATAATATACAATGATGTCGATATCATAATTTTTCAGTAATAAATTTAGGATTTCTCTGTTTCTGTTTTTAAAAGAAGAGTTGCTTGTTGTTTCTTGTTAAAACTAAACACGTGTAATGGGATCTTTCATCTTTGAGAAATTTGTCACTTTACTCTTACACGTAAGTAGGTAAAATATCTGTAACACGAGCCCACTACAGTGATAACCAAACTTTACTTGCTTTGAAGCTAACATTCTATCCTTATTCAGAAAGTAAATTATATTTGCTCCAACCACAACATCTCTACAAGTTTAGATACTCCTAGTTAAGGACATGTAGAATAATTATTCACAGATACTAAGTCCTAGAATAAAAATATTAAGATTTACTTAATATTTTATGGTGTACTTGTAGTCACGTTACAGATTAATGATTGATCGATTTACAGGTGATAAACGGACGTTGTAAACCAACACACTAACTTTCAAATATGCTTTTTCAGTGACTCATACGCACATATTATAGACTTGGCACAATATGCACTAAGAATCCAATCGATATGGTTGCCATGATACTTGTCATGGGCATGACAAAAGAAAGAGTTCAAGATGTATGTCATTCACACTTGTCATGGTAACACTTCTCGTCATACAATGATAGAATTTGAATCTACCAAGCAAGTGAGCACAAGTCTGATTGGATTTATTTTTTAGTTCTCCCTAAATGCCTCATACCAAGTTAGTAGATAGTGTATCAAAATATATACTCGTCTGACTTCCCTATGCTTGAGATTTGACTTTGTTTACACTATTTATAGTCCTCCCCTCAAACAAAGTACCATTGAACTCCTCGGATGAATATCAAAATTCCCTCCTTAATATTGAATCGGCCACAGACTCCGGTGGTTGAGACCGAAGAATCACCAATCCTTAATGAGTATATCTAATCCAACTCTTATCGACTTAACCATTGACTCTCCCGTGATTCTCCTTTAGCTTCTAGCGTGCATCTTCTACCATGCACCACTAAGTCCCAAAACCTTACCTTGTTCCTATAAACGACAAAAAACCGTCGCGTAGCAGTCAACATTTTTCCTTATTAATGGTTTATCTCAATCCTTGTAAAAATGGGTTTGTCGGAAAATCCTGTACCTACTTCGTAAGAATCCTTAAATAACCAATAAAGAGTTTCCAGTCTATCTTTCGATTCTTGTAAACTGCACGATGTATCTTTCAATTGTGTTCGGTTCCGCATATTTCTTGATAAGATCGTCATCAGTTGAAATGCTCGGTCGTATTTTTTACCATGTTATTCATGACTCGAGTTCGACTCTGGTTGTAATGGGCAAGGGGGTAAAAGAGGGTGGGGGCCTAGTAGAATTCCAATTACAAAAACTCCAAAGGCAATAGAAATGCCGTTGAATAGATAACCGTAGACTGTATTGTACCGACTATTCGCTGACCGCCACCTCTCATCTTCCTCACCTCACGGTTCATCTCCCTCTATATTTCCCTCCTCTCTCTCTCTCTCTATCTCTCTCTCCTCAACACAGTAGACAGATATTTTCTCTCTCTACTCTACCCCTTCCATATGTCTCAAGTCCACAGTGCTTAAGATTGTTTTCTCCTGTTAGGAGTTAGGACATTTACCTTTACATGAAACACAAACATCTTCATTGTTGATTCTCCATTTAGTACATTTGTGTTTACCTACAACATAAACGTCTTCAAAAGATTAGATTAGCTCAAGCTCAATGAATATACTTCTAGTGAAAACAATGCCGTTAAACATACTTCTAAAGTAAACGTAGACTCAAGAATTTGCTCGTACAACAGTGGCAATATCAATATGCATCATATAGTAAGAAACAAACCTGGTCAACCAATGCATCCAATGTGATGAGATGATCCTGCAACTTTTCTTAAATTAAGAGTTGTTGATCTAGCCCTCAACCAAGATATTAGCACCATGAACTAGCAGCTTTAACATTTTTCAACGTTGACTAATGTTTAATCTTAAACCGTAAATATAAAATGTTCAATCTTTTTATATAAGGAAACTTTAGGGGCTAATATTTTTTTTATATAACGTATAATTCAAAGTGAAAAACTTGTTTTGGGAGTGAGGAAGTAATCATTAAAGTCATTATTACAAAGTGTTTAATATGGAGTAGGTTACATTCAGTAAAGCCTACTACATGAGAAGTGGTCTGTGAAGTAGCTTGAATAAATTTGGAGAGGGAAAGTACATTGCAAATTCGAAACACAAGCCATTTGATGCAGTTTCGGGACATAGAATTGTCATACAAGAAAAGAACAAAATCTAGTCTGATTTAGCTATATGCAAGAGATAACAACCAGTGACAAAGTAACTTGACTAAACAACCAATGTCCAGCTGATGCTTTACTCTTTTATTTACATGGCTCAGGACTTCAATAACCTAAAAGGTGGAAACAGTATGGAACAGTTAATAGCTGACATCACTACAAGTTAAATTACGAAGTTGTGAAATAGGATTGAACCAGCAATTCCAAAACAATATAGGACTAATTTCGAATGAGTCTTGACTCAATCTCATTCAAAATTCTCCACTTTTTCCATCTTTTTTTTTTTTTTTGGCTCGAACTTCGACTGGAAGCACACACCTAATTAGAACCCTAAAACCCATCAAACATCACCTCTTATACTACTCTTACTTTTACACCCCACGACATACTTTCTATCATACACTCACACCACAAATAACCTTGATTCGGCTCACAAAACCAATCGTGACATATCCCAAAGCACATAGCTGTCCATGTTGAGTTTCGAACCTATATACCTACCCTGGAATATCTCAATAAAATCAATTTATCTATTGGCGGCATGGGTTTAGGAACAAGTAAAATAGCAGTCCCCATTTCAATGAAAGTCAAGACCGCGATGACAAGTTGACATTACCAAGACTTGAAAGGATAGGATACGAGTTAAATTACCCATGGGTTAGAACTGGGATGCTAAAAGGATAAGCAATGTGACATCTGTAGGATAAAGTACACATATGTCGCCATTGATACAACATAGATTAGTGAAAAGTTCTGTGTTTTAATAAGTATTCCATTTCCAATAGAATAGATCATTCCCTGAAACTGATTCCTCATAATACAGCACTAGTTTGAGGAATAGCAATATTCGCATGAAAAGCTCAGCAAATGACTCCAAAATTGTACAGAACATTTGTCATCTGTAATAGCACTTTTGTGGAAGTTAAAGTCAGAAATGACAACTGCAGGAGCGAGAAGGGCATATGCTATCACACACCAGGGTGATGGGGAAAGTAATAAAAAAACCAACTTGTTTTCATGTTCCACTCTTACACAGCACAGACAACGAGCTTAAACCTAGTTATCCCATTCAATTTAGAATTTTGGAACAAGTCCAAGTTAAACCAAAAAAATGCTTTTAGTAAATTAATTATGCTCACATTTTTATATATAATACTCAATGTTTTTTAACCCCAAAAACACAAACGCCCCTGGCAATAAACTAAAACATAGTATTTATTTTTACAGTCATCCCAATTCAAAAAATTTAACATTTCTCCAAGACATGAAATTGAAAAATAATATTTAGATGAAGCTGCTCATGCTAGACAACATCACAAGGCTGTATGAGTTTTAAGAGAATAATTAGTTACATAAAGTACCTCGTGTTCAAGCCAATTCCAGATCTGACCAGCTGGGCAAGGCGTGGAACCAATACTTCCAGCGACTGGGAATCAACAACATCTATGCAGAATTCAAGAGTTTCCCACATTGGAGATCCTCTGGCTATTGAAATTCGCAAGTTATCTAGTTTTTCAGTTTGTATCCCGACATTTTCTGCATGCAACTGAAAGGAAATAGAAAAGGAGAACAAAATAGTATGAGAAAATGTAACAATAATTGCAGTGAAGTGTCACCAGTGACTTCCAGCCATGAACGTTATGGAATAATCAATCCCGGGAAACAGGAAAACATGCAATTAGCATCCAGAGCTGTGTAACATAACGAGTTTCATAGAATCATCCAGACCTCAACATAATTCATTCCTTGGTCTTCAAGGCTTGACAGACTTTCCAACATACAACAAACAAGATCACTCAAATATGGTCGAACAGCGACACCCGCACCCTGTTAGACAACGGAGAAATACATTCAAAAGTATGTAAATAAATTTTCCATATGATCAGAAAAGTGAAACATTATATAACCACTTGCGCATAACACCGGCTTATTTCAACTCAGAGCTACCAACTTTGACTGGAAAATAGTAAGATTTGGTCTTTGTCCTCACCTTTGCTAGCTTTGTAACCATACCAATTGCCACCTTGCGAATACTGTCTACTTTACTCATTATGCCATCAGTTAGCAACAGAGGCAAAACTATAGCCATTGTTTGTCTTGCTTCCTGGACTGGTGTAAGAGACACATCACATAACCTCCCAGTTAATGAAGCAACGCCACGACATAATCTATCACCAGCATTTCTAACAGTTTCCTTTATGTCATCCATGGCTCGGAAAGCAGCTGTCCATATCTTGTTCAAATGCTTCTCAACCTGTCACATAACATAGCACGTGAGTGAGAGATAGATGATACCATGTCCTTTTGTAACAAGGGACACTTCAAATTATAGAACGGAGAAAAAAATGGGAACCTGATCAAATTTGCGTCCTTGAAGTATGTCTGCCAGAGCAAGACAAGAAGCTTCCCTGGAACGCCAAAGTCTAGATCCACATTGTATCAATAGATCCTCAATAATAAGATCAAAATGGTCATCAATGGCTCTCTTCGAATCAGCTATCAGTGATTTCCAGATGTGCGACATGGCATCCTGGATCAGATTACAAATCAGGACAAAGGTCGAAGGCACTCAAAAGGGCCAAAAATAAATATTAAATGATGGGAGATCGCATCTTGGATTATTCACCAAAAAGGACGGTTTAAAAGAAACAGAGAATGACTTATCAAGAGTTCAGTACAGAAGTAATCTAATGGGGATGATTTGTGAAACTTCATGAAATGAACAGATTTGGCTTTTCTAAATGAAACCAGAAACAGATAGCAGCCAAAGTACCATTCTTATCTAACAAACTGAACGACCGTACCTGCACATTCTTATCAGGATCATACTGATAGCGAATTAATCTTGGAATCAATGCACGAAGGTGAGGTTTTAGTGCATCCCCAGCATGCTTTGCTATTTTTGAGAAACCAAAGGCAGCACCTCTTTTAGAATTAAGAGAAGCCTGATAATTGGCCAAATCCATGAACTTATAAATTAGGTCCGGTTGCCCCATCTCATTAGCAAGGCTGCACAACTCCTTGTAAGTGCTCAGCTTTCCACCACTTGGGCTTTCACCAAAGGAACCCTCTTGGAACACTTCGGTGTCCTCAACAAGCTGTTAGAACCGGACAGAAACAGAGTGAGAACAAAACAGTTGAATACATGCAAGCACACTGAGAACAAAGAAAAGCTATTAATCCTCACCTTAACTGCCCTTTTCCTCTTCCCAGAACCAGTTAGGGTCCCAACAAGTGCATTAACTAAGTTTTGTTTCATGCCACCATCTCCAAGTTCATATACAATACTAAGGCCCTGAGATGCCAACTCCTGCGTAAGTTCATTCTGCTCTCCGATAAGATGAGAGAATGCTTCCTGCACTTACACGAAAGGCATCATAAGAAAATATGCTGTGAACCAAAGAACGATGATGCCCACAACTACTCATCATGAATAAATATTGAATATGAAGGACAAAGATTACAAGCAAAGACCTCTAAGCTTAGTCCATTATTCATCTTGGCAGAGTGGCCGACATAGAGTCAAATAAACAGTTGTACATACAATTTCAATCATTTAAAAGAGTTGCCACAAAATTCAGAAGACTGATGATGCCCACAACTACTCCTTATTTTTTATTATCATTATCGGACTGGTTGGGCTTTATCAGATCCGAAATAATCTGAAATTTTGGATCGGGTTAACAACGAACACGCCGACATATGATACACTCAGAAACATATAAGGCAAACAAAGGGTTCCCTGATACCTAGAATGAATGTTTCTCTGTGCTCTATCATGTATGCCAAACTTAATAAATAGGGTAATAAGATCCTGAATTTTGCTTGGGTTCTTAGCAATTGAATTGAGCCTGCCCAAATTCCTAATCCGAACAAAAAGTCCTTACTAATATGTGCGTGCGATAAAGAATGACACTTTAGAATTTAGAGGTCCAAGCACACATTCAACCATTAATTAGCACAGACCTGGATGTCTGGGAGCAATTTTTGGATACTCTGATTTTGGCCACAGTATATTGTTAGCGACAGCAGCCAGACAGTTCCAGCACAGCGCTCCTCTTTTCTGCTACTGTACAGAAGAGCATCAAACAACTTTCTCGTAATTGCATCTCTAACTGTAACGTGGTAATCACCAACAGTTCCCTCCATTAAGGACTTTATAGGCAAAGACGAGGACACATCTCCCATCAAAAAGTTAGAACTCGTAGATAGCGATGAATAATTAGTTTTAAGAATCATATCAGTTGTGACAGGGACACCTCCCCACAAAAATGATAGTGCCTCCCCAGCAGCAAATAAGATGTCTTCAACCTGCTCGAAAATTTAATGGCAGCAGAAGTGTATTAACAACTTTTATAAAACATGGGTTTTCCTTTCTCACTCTAAAACTACACAACTACTTCCCTATGAAACTCATCTTTTGTTTTTGCAAGGGAAGGGGTTGAATCAATAAGAATGACGCAAGGGTATTCAGTTAAATTTCAAAAGGCTTGTCACCCACCTTAGACCGGCAAAGACTGAAAATTAGATCAAGAACGGTATTCAGATGCTCAGAAGATGTTTCTTTCACACACATATGTCCCAATGCTATAACAATTTTCTGAACTGCTTTGATATCATCACTTGATAGTAGCTTGCGTAACTTTTCAGTTAAAATTGTCCAAATGGGAACTGCAGCATATAATGTAAGATACATGAGTCATCCATGCATGAGTTCCACAACAGCAGCAAATTAATCGTGTCAGATATTGAATGAGTATGCAAGCAGAAAAATATCAATTTTATATTTTTACCTGTTGTAGTAGCATCGACAACAACCAGAGGCAGTTTAATACATATTCCAATATGACCCAAAGCTTGCATTGCAACAGAAGCTAATGCAGCAGTCTCAGGAGAATGCCTGGAAACACATTTAAAAGAGTTGCCACAAAATTCAGAAGACTGATACTTCTGTGCTTTTTTTGTGCATGCAGAAGCCAAAAGACCCAGTATAGCATTAGGAGCATCTGGATTAGAAGCAGAGATTGCTTTATGGCACGATTTGCAAAGAGCAGATAATGCATATAAGACTGCATCCTTCCCCTGTCAAGTGATAGGTACAAGTATAAAATTACTGAACATGGCTTGTCAAGCGTTAGGCAAATTATATTCCCAGACCATGTCAGTCAAATTGTTTAGAACCTAATGTACAAATGGAAAAAATCTCTGGGGTCCAAATATTGGATGAAGTAGCTTTCAAGTTTCAACCCTTTATATTTTACATCGTGTAGATTTCCTTATATATCCCTTATACTCACTAGTAGTTGACTTGCACAAACTATTGGTAATGGTATGATTCAAAATATGGTACGATACATTGGTACCAGGTGTAAGAGAGAATAAGTATTGAATAACATATTCTGTCAATCTGCAATAAGTAGTTGGCAGCATAGTCCTGTACCATTTCGGTTATTGCTACTAAATGATGGTGCCGCACATTGGTACTTAAAGTAACTGATGTGGGTACGAACTAATACTCAGTGTTGATGATAATTGATAACTACACAGCACCATGATGTAGGACCATCTACATCTTTGGTACCAGACCATGGTCACTCCCATTGTATATTTAACTAATATAAAAATGAAGACGGCTAAGTTTGTCCAATCATGGGGCCGAGTAATTTCTTTGCGGCAAATAATCATGGGTTTTTGAGAATGGTTCTTTAAGAGTAATAAAATGTGATAGTTTAGAGCTGGGAGCAATAAAACCCTTCAATAAAAGTACTTGTTAGGCGATATGTTTGGGATTTGAATTCTCATACATATTCCAATATGACCCAAAGCTTGCATTGCAACAGAAGCTTCATGATTCAGTATGCTTCTTATTCTGATTAACATAGCCCAGACTGTTTTATTTGTTAAAAGGCTCAGATCATGCAAATGTGCTCTCCGCTTAGATCATAAGCTAAAGGACCTTATAATAATGCAGTGTGCGAGCGCCCATGAACGCAGATTAATTGGGTTGAAATGAAAATATGTCTACCTCCCATAAACGCCCAGGAAGTTCCTTCATAAGAGAAGTAAGCAACTCATCATGATGTGAAGATAATTCTTCACCAAGGACTTCACAGAGTTTAGAAATTGCTTGTGATGCCTGCACATTCCACAAAAAGAACCATTCAGTTTATAATTTCTGCCGATAGCAACATGAATCATCTACAAGGAGAATGCCTGGAAACACAGAAATACTTCTACGTTCTATAGATACCATGAGCAAGAGAAACAGAAAACAAAAGGTAACTAATTAATTAGACATACCTTCTTTTTGCCCGCCCATGAGGATGACATGATTCCTTCATTAATGAGAGCAACAATTTCTCTTAGGTAGAGTTGAAGGGTTAACCGTTCACTGCTCATGTTTTCCTCCCATAGTTCTTCATATAGACTCGAGATGGCCTTATCATCTTCAAATCTGCAGATGAATCCCATTAGTTTTTCCTGGCTTGAGACAAGGGAGTTGATGCCAATTGAAGAATAAAACAAATGAAAGTTGAAATAGAATAGTTGAAAGTTTACGTTACTGCATCACTAACCTATTGATCTGCTACG
>JAYMSO010000120.1:0-10887 GCA_036897175.1 Plantago depressa | reverse complement strand
AGGCAGGACATGAGACGAGGTGTAGCTACCGGAGCTATATGCCAAGGGCGATCTAGGAAGAGGGTACAGTCCCCAGCTGCAAGCATGCAGGAGAGTTAGTTCAGCAAGGTTTAAAAACAGGTTCAAAAATTTGTGACCTTGTGAAGAAAAAAGTATGCGGTGTAGAGAAACTTGATGCATTGAAAAATGAACCATACAGAAAAAGTCATGAATAATTCAATACTCGATACAGTTTGCATGTGAAGATTGCGATTCTTAAATAGTGTAACTAACCTGGCTAGGAATGGTATAATAACTGGTCGATTGTCTTCTTGCCAATTTTTGGACCTGCATCCCAAGTTTTTTTGGTATGCTATCTCTGAGAGGAGTCAATATCTCATGGTACTGCTTTTCCAGTGCTTTGATGATTGCTCTTTCCACATTGGCCGCAGCCTTAAAAGCAAGGAATAATGAAACAGAAATAAGTAAATGAAATAAACGTGCGATTGATGCCAATGCCACAGGATTCATTAGAATTAGCGATCTCGTGTGTGTTATCTGATTAAAATGATGTGGTCAAGGAGTTGGTATTTACTTAAACTACTAGTAAAAGTACTCACATTCTCCAAAATCAATGTATATTCAGGCCATCGATTAATCACCACTTCATATTCAGCAAGCATCAAAATCATCTTCTCAAACATTTCTTCAGCAAAGGGAGAGGTTGAGTATTTTGTTAACACTCCGGACCAAGGCACCTGTCACACAAAATCAAGGTTTTATATAGCATTGGTTTGACAAAATAAATGATCAATTACTTTAACATCATGAACCAGTGGTACCTTTTCTGCTTTGCACAGATCAAGCAAGGTAAGTTGTAAATCCTGTATCCACACCATGATGTAACAATCGTACAGGTCCCTGGAGTCAATACCTCCTTGCACAGGTCTGTACACATCAATTTATATATCAGTGGAACGTTAACTTTTCATAAACTAGCATCTATGTTTTATGCAGTGTTTCGGTTGAGAAAAGGGTCTTGTTTCGTATACCTGATATTCCATAACTCGAGGCTCCTCTCAAAGTCAGACATTGCTATCAGAAGTTCATTGACATGAGACATGGGACTTGACGGTGGCCAGACAGCAAGGAAACCTCTAAGCCTCTTGCACAATTCTGTGCTGTACACTGCTGAAGTGATGTTGGATAATTCTATTGAACTGAAAGGAGAACAAAAAAGGTAAGGTTCGCAACTTTATATAAACTGCCATGTTCTATGACAATGTAATGTATTTGGTACCTTGGGAAGACATGCTGATTCTGAATCTTGATATCAGCCTGGATTTCGTTGCTTAAGTTGATGCAGAGATTCTTCATCTTCAAGTAAGCTTTGGTGATCGTATCAGAGTCCATAATAAATCCCTCTGAGTTACTTGATACAAACTCATCAGTTTCAAGCATGTGCTTCCGGCACCTTTTAGCTGCAGCTGTCTACAAAATGACCATGAACTAATTATTCAACGTCTCCAAAAAATTATGCAACAACGGTAATATCTATCACTATTATTTTAATGCAAACTAGGGATGTCAGACATTCTCTTCATTCGGTGTTGATGAAGAATGCTTACCTGTACATAGTTTCTTAGTGTAGTCTGAGCATCCAGAGCAAGTATGTCATGTAGGAGTGTATAGACTTGCACGGCAGGAGCAAGTGCCAGTGCTGCAGTTTCTGATATTGGAGCTGACATATCGGCTAAGCCTGTTGGTGAGTTTTCATCTAACGACTTATAATTCTGAAACACCTCTGCCAGAAGCCTCTCCACTTGCATCTCACAATCCAATAATATGCTTTTCTGTAAGCCCACAAATTAGTAATAGTTAATGTAAAACCCTTGGATATGCTACATCTTGTGATGAATTGAGACTTCTGAGATGGTTACCTCTTGTCTTGTTAAATTTCTTTCGCTTTTGGCTTTGTTGACAGGCACAAGCAATTCATGCACAATCTCTAAGCAATCTTTTGTTGGAGTAGCAACATTCATCACATAAGAAAGGTATCTGCAGAAATTCAGGAGATGTACACACATCAGGATCTCTATGAAGTTCTACAACTGATGATATGATGATTCAGGTGGTCATATGAGTACCTTAGTCCAGTATATGAATTGGACACGCCATAATACTCAGCAAACTCTGTCAGGATCCACTTCCAAGGACCCTCTATACGCAAGTTTCGTGCATGAAACTTTTGTGCTCGCATGGCAGCCTCCAGCAACAGATCGTATGCTAGGGTCTCTACTATAGATCCACTCTGCCCCATCAATGTGAAGTATATAAACGTTAATCCAGGAATCTCACACCGCATCTTTACAATGTAGAGAAACTATGAACATTGGGTCCGAATCCAGGAATCTTACACCTCAACATATCATTAAGAACCTTATAAAAGGCCCAGCATAATGCCGATGACACAAAATTGCATTTACACTGCATATTCTAGTTGTATATGTACGAAATCAGGTCATTCATGTTACAAAAGGTTTTACTGGTAGACATCTTTGATTAGCTTTGTTTGTTGTATATAAACGAAGTCTAAATGGATCAGTAGTAATTAGAGTATGAACCTAAATCAAACTTCTTTAAGTGAGAACAATTCAGCTAATAATGTACATGAAAATGTGGATAACATAGAGATCTGAAACCAAACCTTCATTTGCACTATGTCATCACTTGTAATCGTGGTAATAGTGGAGAGTAAGACCTTGCCAACACATTCATGATCACTCTGGTAAATTGGCCACCACTGAGCCCTGTCACTCTGCAATGGTTCAAGTAATATTGGATTGTCAATGGTTTAAACCAACTGTCAACATCAAGTACTCCATGGATACAAAATACACTTACATGGTTCCCATCCAGAGATGAAATTGGAATTGTTGCATAACCCTGAACATTTTTCATTACATCCTGGACTTCAAGCATAAGAGCATCTCCTTGACTCTCAGGGAAACTGAAAATCCAAATTCTTGTGATCATCAACAGACTTAAATAGACAACTCCTAACATATCAGGTTTTTTTCCCCCCTTCTTTTTTTTTTTTTTGTTTTTGGCCTGGCTTTTGTTGTTTCTTTGTGTTCACTAAAGTTGGTCGGTGCTCTTTTGAGTGCTGTTGATAGTTCTGGTTATGCGAAGAAGTTGTCTCACCCCAATGTCGTTGTAACTTGCCATCGTAAATACCTTTGTTGAATACTGCCTAAATAACTAGCCTGTTCATATTTTGCCAAACTAATCATGAATTGATTTTCATTGCCGCAGGCCGGAGTATATAGACTGCACGTCAAAGACTAACTTAAACATGCTTGCGAAGCAGTACTATGAGGCCTCTAGTGCTTGGGTTGTCTTTTTTGTTCCTGCAGATGATCCAGACATTCCGTTCTACAATGAATTCATGAATTTTCTTGGGGAGAAACAAAGAGCAGCTGTTGCGGTATTGGATCAACAGACGTCCTTGTTTCTAGTAGCTCCTTCAGAATTTTCTGAGAAAGTCCTCAAAGTACCTGGCAAGCTGAGCATCTCTGGCGTCATTTTAAGGTTTGGCCCCACCAACAGGCAGCTTTACGACAATAATGAAGCTGCTTTGACACCTTCCCAGAGTAGCTGGACATTTCAGAACCAAATCTCACCATCACAACCTTATTTGCCAGCTCCAGTTTTCACAAATTATGAGAAACCCAATGCATATGTGGCACCAAATGTCGGTTCTGGTAATTCCATGAGCAGTGTACACAAGGTTGATGAACTAAGGCATGATTACTTTCAGAAGCAGCCACCTGGACCAATCTGGTCGGACCATGCTTTCCAGAATCCTAGTTTTAGTAGAAACTTCACATCTGGGGCACATGGTTCTGCCACAGCCTCTGTTAATCATACTTACTCTTTAATTCCTGAACGAATGCAAGAAGCACCACATAATAATTACACACCGTCGATGCCAGACGTCCCTGTGACTGGAAATGGTAATCGACTGGTTCATCCGTCGATGCCAGATGTCCCTGTGAGTGGAAATGGTAATCAACTGGTTCATTCGTCGATGCCTGTTGCAGGGATTGAACCAGGACAACTAGCACAGCTGGCATCATCTCTTCTTGGTCAAAGAAATCAATTTAGTGGCATGCCAAGTACTGGGGAGTACGTGCCATCTGGGAACATAAACCAATCGAGGTACTCTAATGAATCTCAGAACAGCGGTTTACCAGCAAATAGTCAGATCTCGTCTGGGACTGTACAGCCGGTGTCTGGTGCAGTGCAGCCGTTGCCGCAAATTGCCCCTCAGAGAGAAGTTGAGGTGGTTGGTCAAGTGAACCAGCAGGTGCAGAATGTTCAAGAGGATCAAGGGGAAGATACACAGAAACGGTTGCAGGCAACATTGGCGCTGGCAGCATCTCTGCTTCAGCAGATTCAACAAGCTAAAGGAAAGTGAAACATAGATCATAAGGAGGTGTGGCCGGATGAAGATTGCTAGTTTGTCTTCTTCATACTGCTTTGAATTAATTACATGCTTTAAGTTGCTTTCCTCAACTCTTTAAATGCAACTGTTTGAAGCAAACTTGCATCCTGGAAAAAAAGATTTTTCATGCTCCTGGGAAGACAATTTAAACATTCAAAATAGCATCTGGTCCTGTTATTTTTGGTTTCATGTTAGAAATGGATGGGTTGAATCCCTGATACATGCACATTGTCTATGCCATTAATATATTAGAAATGCGGGTTGTTGATATTGGTTCATATGATTGTCTGTGTATTACATTTATATGATTTGTATATGCGAATTACGATAGGATATGGTATTAAAGTAATTTAATATAGAGGTGTCAATAATTTAGATTTGATTTTGTTATGTAAGTAACTAATTGAGTTTAGATAAAGGTTTCATATTTTTTATTATATATGAGTAGTACGAAGTACGAACGCACTCCGTATTTATTATAGATAACTATGACTTCTACCTGTAGTGTAGCTGATTTTTCTTTTAATCCTCATCACTATCAAAAGGGCACACAGCTTGTGTATTCTTTCTCTCTTTGTTCTTCTGATTATCATTTTTGGAAGACTGCTCCATCGTTGACTTGCAAGTTGCAACCAAAGCTTCTTTGGCTGTGAATAATAAATTAGAAAAAATGGTCTGGGCATTTTTTTCTTACACTTGTCTCTTCGTGTAATTTGTAGTTGAAACAGGTAATGGTTTTTGCGTAAGCAGTCATAAGATAGAGCAGATAAAGCCTTAGGCTTGACACTTATGTTCCATAAATAATGCATGACATATTTCTTTGAAGTGTCTAAGAGATTGAATTACTCTACCAATAGTATTGAGCATTTCAAATGTGTCACTTAGTGTTCAATATGCTGTCAAGGCTTGGAATGTGATTAGATTTTATATTAACTATACGGTAGGTACTTTAGATGTGAATAAATACTCTCTGTGGTACCACCAACTTAGATAAGCATAGACTTTGGAGTGGACAATGAAATGGATCAGCACCTGATTAGATGAATTTCAGAGTCATAGGTGGTTGACTTTTGCTTTCCCGTAGGTTCTTAGATGGTTTATTGCGCTCATTTCATATTCATTTCGCTCAGCACCCCAAAGGAGATTGTCTAAACTCCAATGTTTTAATTTTAATTTTCGTTTCGAATAATATACTTCTTCTTTAATTTCTATAAAAAGTAAACTATGATTGACAACGCCACATGTTAGTACTAGCAAATGTATGAAATAGTTCGCAGATCCACAAATCTCATTTATAAATACTTAAATTCGTTCCGAAACATTTAAAATAGTTCGTGATGAAGCTCGAGCTCGACCCCGATTTTCTCTGGAGTCGCTCCAGCTCTAGTCCCTCGTTTCCACGCCTTTGGCAGCATATCACCACACAGTCCAGCAACGATGCTGATTTGTACCATCAACGAAGGATTATGAATGAATTGAATAAATTCGATCCTCTTCCACAAAAATCTAAACCCTAATTCTATCTCACCTCACTCTCTTCTCGCCTACTCTCTCAGTCTCGCAGACACTTTCATGTAGAAACGCCGTCAGATTGTCAGTGAAGAAGGTTTCTGTGCCTCAATTACTCGATTCTTCTTCTCCATCAATATGGTAGAAGTTGGTGAACTGCCATGGTCCCTTTCAGCTATTAATAGATAACCATTCTATGTTGATGAATTGTTCCAATAATTCAGTGGGATTCAACTTTTCATTCACACATGCATTCAATCATTATCGCTCTGTTAAAGTGGTGGCTGGTACCTACTCTGTTTTATTAGCCACTAAAATCAGAAAAGTTTCAGTTTTGTACTGTTTAATACTGTTATAAAACAGTACTAGCAGGTGCTATGCTTTTTTATGATACTACTGTACTAGGAGTATTTGCTACTTTCTATCTTCTGGGATGTTATGTTAGCCCTATTATACGAATATTGGGAGCGGAATCGGATAAGGGATGCTTTGACACCAAATGGTCCTATGATTTTGATTACTTTCTTAGATTCGTCCTCCTAGCTTGCTGTTTGCCGGAGGCAATCACTTCACTTCCGATTACATCTTTTATCGACTTTGGCTAGGTGATAACTGATAACAAATCTGAGAACGCTTTTAAAAGGACTTGATCAGTCACTTTGTGCAAGTCTTTCTTGTTCATTGATGATGTACATGTGATTCAGCATTTCTTGAATGATATGCCATATAAATAGGCGGCTTTGGAGCTTTACAAAGTGAATTTTGGTACAGATACAAACTCTGCTATTATACAAACATGATTGCATTTGTATTACAATTACATGCTTGAAAGTGAGGCTTAGAATGCAGGAGTGGCAATATGCATTGCAAAAGCACTAAACACACACTACTTTTTGGCCAATTAATTAGAAAAGAGAACACATTAATGTGAAGTAGATGCAAGTTTGTCTCCATAAAATGATTACTCAAAGAATCAACCTTTTGGAAATTCTGTACAGCAACAAAGAAATCATAGGAACTAATGAGTGGATTAAGATTGTCATAGGGTTTTCCTGTTCACTTGAGTCCTGTTCACTTGAGGCCGTGGCGGAGGATGTTTGATAACCCGCGGTGAGCCTTGCCTGGTGCTGCGCCTATGCACCACGCTGCCTTCTGTTCACAAATTAATCACAACAACAAAGTTACACAAGCGAATATAAACATGACAAACTGATCTGCTCTAGACACGCGCACCTTTAAATGAGTCAAATAGCCTTGCTTCGGCAAGTCGACACCAGGGATTTGAACAGCTCAGCATGGCGTAGATTACAAGCAGCGCGTATAGGAACTGCTTGAAGTTGCAGATAAGCATCCTTGAAATTTGCTGGCATGGATTTTGGGAACTATTCTTCAATCTTCCAGTTATTAATATCATGTATAGTGTATATATGCTGGCATGAAGCATGTACTCCACATATAAAAAAAACTCAATCTTATTCGTGTTATGATTTGTTTATGAATGTCTCAACAGAAATCATGAACAGGTTAGAATGTCCAGATCAGTTGCAATTGTCAATTCACTCCCAATGTAATAAACAATGCCACTTGCCCAACAATATGCTTCTCTATTTCAAAGTATTTGTTTAGTACATGTACATGATCACTCAAATGAAGACGACTGACATATTTTGTTGCGCGTATAGCAGACTACTACTAAGGTTTTAAGCGTGGGTGCACGCTGCCACTGGCTTCCGGTGGGGGATGAGGAAACAGTCCTCTTAAGGGACTCGTCAGTGAAAAAATCCTTAACTTTTTGCCAGGATAAAGGCATAATGCGTTCGATTTAATTAATCGAATTTGTGGATTGTGTAGGATAGTTTGTGTTTCTCTTTTTGAGATCTGAGTGGAGGAGATTATGGCGGGTAGAGAGACAGACATTTGCTTTAAACCGAAGTTATAGTCTAATTCTGTCGCAGATCCGCAAGTTGATATCTGTTTACTGACGCTAAACATGTTTAAAGTGATGTTAGTTGTAGTTTAATAATAATATTAGAGTGGGATTGGATTTAATAATCAAGTACCACCACTACTACTACTATTTAATAATTGGCATGAAGATTTTGTTGCTTTACAGAGTGAATAACTGAATATCATATGCTACTTTCTAGTTTATTAATCTATCTGAAGAGAATAAAGCTGTACGTAATCCATGCTAGCTATTTGGTTGTTACGAAGGTTATAAAGAGAAACCTTAATGATTCGGAAATGAGAATGCGATTCTTGTTTATTGTTCAATCATGCTTCTGATCACAAGGAATATATTAAGGTAATTACACTGCTGCGGTGTGATTTAGTTTATATGTTCATTGCAGAAAAGCAATGGCCTTAGTCTTGTCTGTATTTTTGTATCTTATACTCCTATATATTAATTGAATCTCGTGCTGGTATTGAAAGACGTCGATCATGTGAGCAGTGATTAGTTTTTTGTGCTGGTCATGTTCAGAAATGAAACATTTTTGGTTCAGCAACACACATGAATCTAGACATTGTACAATTTGAACTAAGCTAGTTCCTAAATGTGTTGTAAGCGACTATATCTATAAGGATTTCATTTATCACATTGCGTTTCAGTCCGACCACTAATAGCTACCTTTGGAATCTTTTGCAGAGTGTATTAGGAATTATTCTTGGGGGTGGAGCGGGTACTCGGCTTTATCCTCTGACAAAGAAGAGGGCGAAGCCAGCTGTTCCTCTTGGAGCAAATTATCGGCTAATTGACATTCCTGTTAGCAATTGCTTGAATAGTAACATATCCAAGATCTATGTTCTCACTCAATTCAATTCTGCATCCCTGAATCGTCATCTTTCCAGGGCATATTCAAGCAACATGGGAGGCTACAAGAATGAAGGTTTTGTTGAGGTTCTTGCAGCCCAACAAAGTCCAGAAAATCCCAACTGGTTCCAGGTACTCATCTTTGAACATGAATTCTTTCTCTTAAGGGACTCGTCAGTGAAAAGATGATTGTACAAAGTGAGTATGGTATTCATTTGATATTCTTAGATGTTAAATGTTCATGAGTTTCGTTGCTCAATGCTACCTACTTAGATTTATATGCGTACAGCTTATGTTCAACTTTTTGCTTTTTTTGTTCCCCCTTAGGGTACAGCTGATGCTGTGAGGCAGTATCTATGGCTCTTTGAGGAGCAGAATGTTCTTGAGTTCCTAATTCTTGCTGGAGATCATTTGTACCGAATGGATTATGAGAAGTTTATCCAAGCTCATAGAGAAACAGACGCTGACATTACAGTTGCTGCATTGCCTATGGATGAGCAGCGCGCAACATCATTTGGTTTGATGAAGATTGATGAAGAAGGGCGCATCACTGAATTTGCTGAGAAACCAAAGGGAGAACAATTAAAAGCTATGAAGGTGTGTCTGCTGAACTAATATATGGGGCCTATTAGATATTCGATGATGATCCTTTTATTTACCTTTACCTTTATTTCAAGGTCGATACTACCATACTAGCCTAAAGCTAGAACAGGTTAAATGCTAAAAATAGTATACTGAACGCGTAGAAATCTAAAGATGTAAACATGGATAAAACATTTTTGAAGTTGAAAAGCAAGACAAAAGCCCAAAAATAAGGGGAGAAATGACATGATGATTATTAGGACTTGGTCCAGTCCAGTTTGTCTGAATGTAGGTCCTCTTGTGTTATTAAAGTGAAAATAAGTTTCAACACCCGTGCATCCATTCGTGCGAGTGTTCAATGATATATCATCATTAAATTTAATTAAAGTACCTACCTAGTGCATAGTTGCAATCGAAGAGTTCATGGACCGTTTCACATAGGATAAATACTATCTTAGGTCGCTAGTCACGAATTTTCATGTTTATCATACAATTAAAAACTATGTTAAATTATTATTCTACTCACATAAAATTGAGTTATCGTTTATTTGTCAAAATTTTATAACAACCTATCAAAATTCAACTGCTCAATTGTACATATAGATTAAACCGTTTTGATTCAGAACTACTGTTCAAAATATTTGCTCACTTTAATGTTTTAACCACTGGTTGATAGCCACGTAATTATTAAGAAAGACCAAGTTAAAGTAGAAACTAAAAAGAAAAAACAATTAAAAATACTACATGACCCTTGTATATGTGTAGATATATATGTAGTTGGTTGTATTTTTAATGTAAACACGTACAATACAAGTGAGTGATCTTTTCTTTATAAAAGTTTTCAAATAGGTAACATCTTACTGCTCTATTAAGAGAGTGGGGAGTAGTTTGGTTTCATTAGCCCAACTGACTAATTTGAAGCCCAATACTAAGAATGAGACTATAAAGTGTGATAACATTTAATCACCCACTTTCCCCAAACTTTATTGACAAATAAAGTAAACGTAGAGTTATCAGGCTTGCCTTTTGAAAAATAAGTGGGGTTGAATCGGACCTCAAGAACTCCGGCCCGACCATTGTCATCCCTCCTTCTCACCCTCCCTTATTCCAATTTTAAATTTATTTTAAGTTTATTAGCATTGAGAGCGATAGTTATAATTGTCCCCGGCCAGAATAGTATGTGTTTCACGGTCGCATATAGACACTTATAATGATGATTGATGAGTGCTAAAAGTTGACTAAATAGCTCGATCAGTGGATTTGTACAATTAAACGTGATTAGAGACAATTTGGAAAGGTAATCAAGTTTGAGCCTATAATCAGCGGACATTATGTGCCCTTAACTGCGGGCACTGGATTATTACATTATTCATACTTTTCCTACAATGTTTTTCCGAATGGAACATTTTGATACTGCATCCGTTCGACTATTCTCTTTTTTATCGGGAGGGACAAACGGTACAATAGGCGCGTTCGTGCATTTGGAGTCCAATTAATT
>JAYMSO010000119.1:0-10911 GCA_036897175.1 Plantago depressa | reverse complement strand
TTTAATTTTGATTAGAAATCACCATGCATATGTGTCTAGGTTCTTCAATCAGTTTCTCTTTTGAAAGAAGCTCTCGAATTTGGCATAATCACGTATGATGTCTATACAATGGATGGAACAAATTCTTCTGCGTATATAAACTTCCTTTTACATGTCTGCTCATTGCAATTGCACTGATTCCAAGCCATGTTCAGACATCAGCACAACAAGTGCAATTCTATAGATATCCCTACTCTATTTCCAAGCCCAAGTATGTATGGACTTGGCAAATCTGCTTCTATCTGGGCTTTTCCAAGGAGAGTGCACAAGCTATTATCATTAGAAGTTAAATGCACTTCCTATTTCACTTAAACCTAAAAGCCACTGTCTTTATTTTTGGCGACCCTTGCTAGTTTTCTTTTCAGCATGGGAGCTATATTAGGAATATATATGAGAATACAATACATTGCAGGGATACAATGGAAGCCAATTGTGGGACACTGCCTTTGCGGTTCAAGCCATAATTGCAACAGAGCTTATAGAAGAATTCGGCCCGGCTATCAAAAAAGCACATTCATTCATAAAGAATTCACAGGTAGACCTTGAATGTTTCTTGAATTTCATTCACAGTTTATTCTCACTATCTTTTATTATGTTCTAATTCTTTTATTGCTTATAACTATCTCTTTGATTTATAGGTTTTAGATGACTGTCCTGGTGATCTAGATCACTGGTATCGTCATATCTCCAAAGGTGCTTGGCCATTTTCGACTGGAGACCATGGTTGGCCCATTTCAGATTGCACCTCAGAGGGACTGAAAGTAATGAGTTCTTCAATGCATGATCCTGTTTTAATAGCGGAATTATATAACATGATTCTTTCCAGTAACCTATGCCTGTTCTTTTAGGCAGCTTTATCATTATCAAAGTTACCAGCAGAAGTTGCTGGTGAACCACTGGACACAAAGCGAATCTACGATGCTGTACATGTTATCCTTTCACTACAGGTACTGATTCTGTGACTGATATTTTTCTGGCTTCGCAGTTTCTGTATCCTTATCCTTGACTATCGTAGGCTAACCCTTTTCCACTTCAAAGCATATTATCAGTGGCTGATGAGTCAGGGGTGGGGGTGGCCGCATGAAGTTGTTGTATGCTTTTTCGTTGCAGCACTTAGATAGTAGATATACTGATTACTATCTTTAAACTGAATAAATTATTATGTGGCATACTTTGCAGAACAGTGATGGCAGCTATGCAACTTATGAATTAACAAGATCTTATAGTTGGTTGGAGGTACCTTACACTGTATCCCTAACTAACTTGATTACATTCACTGCCTCTTTGTCGCACCTGTTGTCTAGATTTTAGTGCAGTCACTCTCAGTTAGGTTTTAGCATTAACTTCAGGTTATTCTGCTTTCAGCTAATCAATCCTGCAGAAACTTTTGGTGACATTGTCATTGACTACCCGTAAGATCCTTGTGCCTTTACACTTATTATCCTGGAGTTGGATGAAATCGAGAAGCTACGCAGGCAATTTCATGAGCACCGGTTCGAGAAGAAACATTCCTCTGACCTTTTGATGAGACTTCAGGTTCAGTGAGGCCTTGTTTGTTTTAGTTTTATTCACAATTTCCTTTTCCATTTCATGCTACTGGTTTATTTTTCGTCTGGCATTTGTTCTCTCTCCCTCGAAATTACTTGGCCTGTAAGCATGAAATTAACTAATTAAGGTTTGATTGTTGAAAACTTGCTATGTTGGTGATGTGGTAACCATGACTGTTATGATATTCTCATAGCAAGTCGCACCTCTTACACAGTTCAACATGAGTCTCATGTAGTACTGGTTCTCATTAATAATGCTGACATTATGTATACGCCCAACACTTTGTGCTTTTGTCTTTCTGCGAGACCATATCTTCTCTCTTTCATTCCAACAATAATGTTGTGGCAATTCATGATACAAAAGCTTTCGGGCTTCAGGATTGACTTTGTTCAGTTCGAACCACTGTAAGAATTTTGACTGCTTTGCATATGGCTTCTCTAGTAATCGGGCATGTATACACCATTTTTAATGTTCACACTTTGTCAACCCTCCAAGTGGAATGATAACCTCTCAACTGCAGGAGTCCTATAATGTATGGAAAATTCAAATATTCTCCATATAGCTTCACATGCAGAAGCATACCGGCCGTCAACATGCCTCATGATTTAATCTGGATTGTTCTTGTCCACAAAACTAAGCCATATACGGTCACTCTTCTTGGATATATACCTAAACAAATACTTCATAGACCACCCCTAATTGTAGAATTCTATGTTCATGTGCGTCAATACTTCAACATCAATTGATGATTATATGGCTTACATATCTAACCAAATTTGTAATAATGGAATAGCTTAATAATAGGAGACACGTTGATATTAATTATCTGAAAATTTAAAAGGCAAAAAATTCGACTTAGTTTGATTAAACATATTGTCAAGCACTTGGCCATTTTTTTCGACAGTTTCATCAGTATCTCTTCTCTTGTATATCTGGTACCCATTCTCATCTGTGTACGTGTTATTGTTGTAACTCCTGGGAAAGAAACTGTGACAGTGTGTGCGTGAATCGATTTACTAGGGACCTGTCGCTGAACCTCGCAGGGAATCCATACATAATACATACAACTACTAATTAGTTGGAGAAGTACAAATGTTAGTGCTTGCTAATGCAATAGGAACATTATTCATTCATTTCATGTTTAATCTTGTACAATCAAGAAAAATCAAAACAGAACACTATTTATTTTGATGATACTTGCAACCAGAATACTTTACACAACTACACAAGTACTTTTTCAGTTTTCTAGTTAAAATCGCCTTCTAGTTTATATTGTGAACATATTTAGAAGGAAAACTATTTTCACATTTGCACTTCTTGCCAGACAAAATTCAAAACAACTTTTGCCAACACCAAAAGGAAAAAAACAAAAAAATCATAACAATTCCCCATATCTTCTAATCTTGTGCCATTTGCTCGGAACCTAGCCACCTAAAGAACTTACTTGTCCCATGATAATCTTCACATTTTACCATTTTACCAGGAAACCGGCCAATTTACCATTGCTAGAATGCTTGGTAAGTAGGTTAATGCATAAAACAAACAGAAAAGGAACTTCTTAACCTTTCATGACTATACAACATAGAATTATCATACTATTACTACTACTTGGTACTTACTTCCCTTCTCTGTCTCTCCACAGCACAAAAACTCCATAACCAAACCAGCTCACAGTTTCAAAGAATCAACACTCTTTTCTCCTTTTCTCTCACAACCCACAAAATCTTGATTCCCAATCCATTACCATAACTCATTATCATTTTTATTCACAAACCAACTTTTTCCATACCATATTATGAAAGGAATAGACATATTCTGCACATCACAAGCTGCAACATCCATCATATCATCTAGCATGGAACATGAACACCAACCCTCTTCTTCCTCCTCCACCATTCTCCTCGGGGGAGGCCGGGCCATCGACCGGCACAATCCCATAATCAGGGACTCTAGCCGCATCCCAAAAAAGTCATCTTTTGCACCTTGCAACACTCCACAGTCACCCATTAGCCCAAAACCTCACCACAAGAAAAAGACCAGTAGTCATAAACTCCCTCTGAAGGAGAATTACAGTGAAATCAAGAAGTGTGACAGTTCCATCAACATCAATAAGGCTGATAACATTGTTGTTGTTGTTGATGGCAAGAAGAAGAAAGACAGTGAGACTATTGTCAAGGCTGTGAGGAAGAGCTGGAGCTGTACTAGGCCTGGTGGTTTTATTAGCCCACCTGGCTCTACTAGGTACTTGTTGGGTGATGATGATAAGGTTTTGGTTAATGCTGTGTCCGATTTGGATCCGAAATTGAAGCTGTTTGATGAGGAAAATGATGATAAGATTGCTGTTAATCAGGCTGTTAAGACAGATGCAGTGTTAGATGTGAATGAAGAGTTGGAGAAAACATCCTCTGCTTGTGTATCTCCTGCACAGGTTTTGCTTTTATTGCTTTTACATTGTTGCTATGTGTTTCCTTGATTATAGTTTTGATTTGTCATGATTCTGATGAGATTGTTGTTGATGAATAATAGGTAAAGATTGAATCTTGCTATTGATTTCAATGGTTGTTGGTGTTTATGTATCATAATTGAATAATCTTGTCAAAATTGAATAGTTTAAGTGCTGTTGTGATGGACCTTGGTGAGATTATTGTGTTTGCATAGTTTGTGAACATGAAGGATTTGGTTAGACTCATGATTGGTTAATGAACATGGAAGATTTGGTTAGAACTTAGAAGTCTTAGCTAAAGATATGGAAAGTAAGAGACTAATGCCACTTCATATTCATGACACTGCATAAGCTCATTTAGTCCACACCAAATAATTGGGATAAAGGCCTAATTATTGTTGCAGTTATTTTAATTCTATAGTAAACTTAGTTCAAGAAAAGGGCATTGTGCCCTTCTTGAGCTGCTTAGGATTTCGGAGCTAAGGGTAGTCCTTCGCCTAAGATTCGCATGTTAAATTTCATCAGCCTTATATTTTCCGGAAAAGGAAAGGCCTTTTTTTGGAATTTTTGCACTTAGAATTTGCCCCTTAATTTCATTTCTAACTACATGGATAAACGCCTTTATATCTTTTTCATCGTATTGTTTGACAATTTTCCGTGTGGCTTAATGGCAGCCGCAAGTGGTGGTTCTTAGAGTTTCACTGCATTGCAGAGGATGTGAAAGAAAGATGAGGAAACATATCTCTAGAATGGAAGGTGAGCCAGTTTACTATGTTAAGGGCCATCATTTATTTGTCCTGTTTTTATCAATCTCATTCTTCTTCCTTTTGTTTTTACTCACTTGGAGTTGAGGTTCTGATGGCTTATAATTCATAAAACTTAGGGGACCATAGATGGTTCTGATGATCACTTGCTTTTAAAGTTCAGTAAAGTCTCATACAATCATTACCTGCCAAATACCAATACTACCCCATAGATAATTACAGCATCTTGTACAAGTAGTTTAATTCTCTAACTAACTGCAGCTACGTCTTGATTGTGCCTGATTTTTGTGCAGGAGTAACATCATTCAACATTGATTTCTTGGCGAAAAAGGTGACCGTGGAAGGGAATGTGACACCATTAGGCGTCCTGTCGAGCATATCTAAAGTGAAGAACGCGCAACTCTGGTCACCAACCATATCATCTACTACACCAGCATCGGTTAAGCAGGGGCCAATCAAGAGCGAGACCAAGAGAGCTGAGACTGATGCTAAAGTTGGGGATAAGGAAGAGGTGTTCTTGTCAATGGCACCTCAAATTAAGCTGGTGTAGATTTGTTTATGGAGTATTGACAACAATTTCATATGATGTACTGTAGTTGGTGTTTTGGTCATAAATTTGAGGAAACGAAAAGAAACTAGTGCATCTTTTTATTTTCAACTATTAAATCTTAGAAATATCATGTCTGTAACATTATCTTGCAAATATCCTCCCTCTCATTGTAAAATGGGCTTGTAAATGTAGGCCTTTCATGATACAAAGCCCAGTAAACTATAGAAGTAATAAGCCCAAAATGATGCAGCGTGTAGTATTAAACAAATACTACTTCATTTATTAAACTATCATATCCTGCTTAGATGCTAAACGTTCACACAACATACTCTCATCAAACTTATAAGTTAACTATTCTGATGGTGTTCCCTTTTATAATAGAGTCGTACTTCAAAAATAAACTCATTACTGATAAATTAATACTAAACGGAGTCGTACTCATTCAAGAAAAGGAAGGAATTAGAAAAGAGAGGCAAAGATAACTGCCAGCTTAGAAGAGAGATATATATTTTTTCAAAGTATTACCAATGCTTAATTTACAGTTTCTACATGTGAATATGCCTGTGTGCATGCATCAAGTGTGACCTCTGAACTAAAACTAATTGAAATCTTTGATGATATGTAGCCGAAGCTGTTATGTGTATCAGACATAATTGTCATAATAATTCCTTGCATCTTTTCAGGTTGATGGGTTGATGGCTTTGATGGAAGGTGACCATGTGGGCCCATTCAACTTGGGTAACCCTGGAGAATTCACAATGTTGGAGCTGGCTGAGGTATGTGCTACACTAAACTAATTTGTTGCCATGGACCGTTTAATCATTGTGTAAGATGTCACGAGTATTTTATGTTTAGTCAATTAGTCCTGTTGTGTTTATTGTAACAGGTCGTCAAGGAGACCATTGATCCTAGCGCAACGATTGAGTTTAAACAAAACACTGCTGATGACCCTCATAAAAGGAAGCCGGATATTACTAAAGCAAAGGAGCTTCTGAACTGGGAGCCCAAGATTTCCCTGCGTGAGGGATTGCCTCGCATGGTCAGTGACTTCCGGAACCGCATTTTGAATGAAGATGAAGGAAAGGGAAGCAAATAAAAAGACAGGCTGATGGAGTATGTATAGAATGAAAGTATCCGTGTTGCAATTGTCATATTGCATTTATATCTTTATTTACATTTTTTAGCAACTCCTGGGAAGTCTAGCAATATGGCTCCATCATCTCCAGGTACCTATATTTTTTGCAATCTCAAGTTTTTTGTATCTAGAGTAGGCTTTTGACACGAACCCAGTTTTGTGCATCTAAATGTGATGTAAATGACTTCTTCATGTCACTAGGGGGATGCATTGTGCCCTCATGAAATGAATCTTCTATACATATTATGTCTTACTGACTTAGATTTTAGATATTTTGGGACATTACATTTCTAACTGACTTTGATATTTGGCAGTAGTTTAATAAGGTCTTATTGTTCTTTGCTGCATCCATTTTGTTAGAGATCTGCAGAACTAGGGAACAGATATGCAGGCCCAAGAGCTGTTAAGAACTAGAAATACTAATATTCCATTTTGATTGCGTGAATTGTAATCGAAGGAAGAAGTGATAAAGGAACTTATGTAAAGAATATGAAAAGCTGAGCATAGTTGAAAATGTCTAGAAGTATTAGAGTTAAGACATGATGTATTGCTGTGAGTGTTGTAGTGAATTTGGCATGTATAAAGTGAAGAAAGGCATGAAAAACTAGAGAAAAGTGAGGTGCAAAAGGGCATCTGATTCCATGGATTTATGAACACCGGAAGAAACGACACTTGCCTACATTAAATAGGGAAAAGAGGCTTTGTGTCTAATTCATCCCCAGAAAAGAGAAATTCCAGATGATATCAAATAAAAGGGAGGCATATGTTCCAAAAGCTGAACTTCCAGTTATTCTTATTCTTGGTTTAGAGCAACTTTTTTTGGTTCAAAGTATTATGAAAAGGCTGACTAGAAAACTTGCACCTATTTTATAGGAAAAAGCTTAGACATGGAATATGATTCTTGATCTCCAAAGTGAAGATCAACCGAGCAGTTAATCTCGTAAAATATTCCATTGGTGTAGAAACTAGAGTCGGATGCACGAGGGGCATATGGTCGGGTTAAGAGTTAGGACCACTTGCACTCACTTAAACATAAAAACATTGTGAACCCCAGACTATGGTCTTGTTGTCAGTGATCTCGCCTTCTCACTGTAGCAGTGGGGTTCATAGTATGGACCTCGCTATTACAGTGAGAGGATGAACTCGTTTAGACCTTCTCCAACAGTTTGGAGAAGGCGTCCCATCCGTTTGGAAGTTGGTGGGGACACCCAACCGAATCCTAAACGCAAGGACTTTTGTAGATTTTGCAACTCGTTGGGTGTTGCTAGTTGTTTAGGTTTTCTATGTTTGTTTCTTTTTATGTTTTTCTTTTATCCCTTCTTTCTTTCTTTCTTTTTTATATTGATTTCGCTGATTTGTTTCCTTTTTTTTGTTCCCTTGTTTTTTGTTTGTTTTTCCTTTTGTTTTTTCCATTTTATTTTATTTTGTTTATTTTAAATATAATAATCGAAACAATATATTATTATATATGAAACATTGTTGGTATAATTTGAAAATGCAAATTATTTCAAATTAATTTAAAATAACTTATAAAAATTAATTAATCGATCAATTTCTTGTAAGTGGTGCCTGTAATGTATTTATTGTGATCTGTGACCAATTGGTCACATAATCATATTTTAACTTGGAACTAAATGATAACGTCGTACTAAGATAGAAAATGCTACACAAAAATCGTTCCGATTGATGTAGCAACTTGATGTCATAGAGCTATCAATTTCTAAGCTTTCTTGAAAACCAACAAACCCCCAAATACTCCAATTTGAGACACTACAGTGAGTTTGTGGCAAATTATTTACCTTCAAGTCAATCATTTTGAATTAATTTGCTATTATAAAGTCAACATTGTTAGAAAAGTCTTCTTTAATTGAACCTTAATTGGACCTTCCGGCAACCACGGAGTCTCTCCGCATATGCTAGAGCAAAATATATCCCTTGTGCAGCAGCTATGTTTAAAATGATTATCTCCAATTTTCACAAATGAAAAATACTTATAAAGGGTATGTGTAACTTTGGAGGCTTACCAATGCGGCTAGAATAAAATCAAATGCCCTCTGTATGCCTGAGGAGTGGGGCACAAAGACCAATGTTTCAATTGACTTGGTAATTTTGACGATGAAAAATGGACACTAGATTCTCATTTGGTTTGAATTCAAACTCCTAATTACTTGCTAATAAATTATTTTATTTCGTATAACATTTTAAATTTTACGTATCTTAGCCCTTTGTAACTTATAGTTAGCCGCAGAACATAATGTTATACCCTATTGCACTATTCTATTACATTGTCGGGCTTACAGGCCGATAGATCCTCAACAATGGAAAGAGGATAATCTTGGTCTTAGAGGAACACATAAACTATAGATTGAAATATGTGCAGAACACTTTTCAAGATCAAAATATGTTTGAAGTAATGATTATGGTAGAGCCTCTTCTACTTCTCTATCAAGCAATGAAATATATTCATCATTGTTTCCTAAAGGGCGTGCAAGTGCTAGGAGTTAAAACTTGGTAAGAACAATAGTATGTAAAAAAATTAAAGCCATAAAAGATGTGAGAGTTGATCATTATTAGACAAGAAGTTGTCTTAACATATATATTTGGTGTGTACATGCAAACTTAGAAAGAATGCTATAACCTACCTCATCTGTTTCAGAACAAATGTCACATTTAATTTTAGACACATATATTAAGGTATAAAGTGAAAGTGTTGAGATAAAGTGAATTGGTAGTATGTGGAACACTTTACAATTTACTAAAAATGAAAATGTGACATTTGTATTGAGACGTATATAAATGAAATATGTGACATTTGTTATGGGACGAGATAATTTCCGAGCGAAATATTTTGAAGGTGGATTTGGGCAATCTTTTCCAAAAAGAAATTGGGCTAAAACTAAACATACTTCTGGGCCTCAACTCACTCGAACGATCTCCCGACTATCTTCTCTTACTTGGACAGCTGGACTCACCCATTGTTGGTTTGAATTGTGGATTGATGAACGTTGTCCAGGTCCATTTTATTTATTTTTTCTAATTATTCATCTTCCTCTCATGTTACAGCTTAATTATGTCCACCATGGTTAGACAATCCTCTTAAAATCCAAACTAACTAACTTTTATGATGTTAGCATTCACACAATGGTAAATACAAACGTGAAATGTTAATGTTACGTAGACATATCAACATAAGAGAAAATACAATTCATAAATTGAATCACTTTTACATCATAATAATTGAATCAAGCACAATTCATAAACTAACAAAATTGTGTTTGGCCTCAAGTGATCTCATTTGCTCCCACCTGGTATGGAGAGTATAGATAGACTGAGACCAGTGAAAAAGCTGTTCATGTAGAGTATATTATTCCGAAGAAGGACGTTTAACGTTTGTGTTCACAAAATGTACTTGTCGGTATGGGAAAACATAAAAAGCTTGTTGTTTTACTCCGAATGATACAAAAAGAGTAGGGTTTAAATAAAGAGCTAGCTAGTGGTGGTTATAACTTACTATAAGTTAATTAGAAGGTGGCACATGGGGCTACTCATAATGAATCAGGATCAAACAAAATGTGTAACGACGACCCTAGTGAAGATGAGAAGAATGTTTTTGTCTATGGTTTTTACTCCCTCCGTCCCGGTTTCATCTCCCCACAAATCCAGATAAAATTTAAAAGATAAATGAAAAAAATAGAAGATATGGTGATTAAGTAGAAAATAAAGTGAATAAAGTATGACAAATATTGAATAAAGTAGGAAAAATAGTGTATAAAGTAAGAGATAGTCAGATATATTTTACATTTAAAGGATGAGAATATGAAGTTGAGATGAATTTATACGGAATACGAAAAGACGAAAAGATGAAACTGGGACTGATGAGATGAGATGGAGTATTACACTATACTAAACGATAGAAAATTTAATTCACAAAAAGTTTGATTTTCTTAGGTACCATATATATTCTGTTTCGTGGAATACGTCCACCACGTTATCATCTATCAATCAATTATCATTAATACACCCCTCAGTTTCACGGAATTGTCCCATGCCACCCGAGTTTGGATTTACTCTGCTAACTTGGCAGTAAAATGAGTGGCTCTGAGTTAGTAATCATATGGATGTATGAGTCTTCCCTTTTTCCGAAAATAGTAACTTCTAATTTTAAGAATACGTCACATATTCAGATCCAAACATCACGTGTATAAATGAGGGTAATGCAATTATAATACATGTTTATTAGAATTACAATGCTTAGAGTTAAATATGTTATGTTATTCGGCATCTACAACAAACGGTATCTCATAAAAGTTATACAATAATCGAAAAAAACCCAGTTTAACAACTCAGTTTGCATTTGTATAAAAAACACCGAATGAACGTTTATTATAATTTTTTTCCTATGAGAATAGATGTTTTAAAACTTTTTAATGGT
>JAYMSO010000118.1:0-10947 GCA_036897175.1 Plantago depressa | reverse complement strand
TACAACAATTTCCCTACTGCAGCTGGTTTGGCTTCATCAGCTGCTGGTTGACTTGCTCATTAGTGTAAACTGAACCACCAAAATTCCTTCTTCAGCGGGTTTGGTAAGGAAAAACTAACTTCAGTTTCCAGGCTACTGTTGAGTTATTCGGTGTGCACCCGAAAAGTAGCAACTACGTAATCCCGTCAAATTAAAAACAACACTCTAATGCTAATACTAATTCTCATGTCCATGTCCATTTATTAGTAAGTTACTTATGAGCCTTATGACTACTTGCTTATGTTAGGCATAATGCACCGTGTATTATGGTTGGTGAAAGAAAAAGGCACAAGTATGTCAGGATGTGATACTTTATTAGCACAAAAAACCAGTTGAGGAAAGATGAATGTTTGATTATGACATGATAATATCCTCATCGCCCCCCTACTTTAATTGAATTTTGTTAAAAATAGGTTAGAAGTCATAATGTTCAAAATATGTTAGGTGTCATAATGTTTGAAAATCTATAGTAATAACGAGTAGTAACATTACTACTATTTGTTTTGTACAGTTACGTTGAACAATCTTCATAAACTCAATTAAATTTCAGTTATATATATTTTCAATTCAGTGTTAATTTAGATATTTCACGATGAATTTTACATACACTAACTCGACTCGATTGATTCAAACACAATCCATTCGACTATAACAGAATTAGAAAACAAATAAAACACAAAAGGGAATATTTTTTCGCAAAATATCAATTTGTGTCCAAAGTAATGTCATATTTCCTTGTGAAGTACTAAGGTTCATGATTTGCATTTTGCCCTTAAAGTTTCACATATGTGCAAATTGACCCTCAAAATTTGCATGTATCATTTGCCCCTAGTACAATACACTAAAGTTTAACATCGACAAATCGCACCAAGTTTGAACTCTTAAGATGTATTGCACATATAAAACTCTACAGGAAAATTGCATGTACGTTCACCAACTTTGAAACTTCATCGATCAAATCGCACGAAACAAATTTTTGGACTCAAAAGTACGTTCTGCCTAATTTTTCCCAGGGACAGGAAAAAGAAGAAAGAAAATAAATCTATATTACGACAATTTTGTAAATATGAAGAAACTCGGGGTGCATCTTGCACAAGAATTGTTGATCTGATACCAATTTTTGTTGTCACTTTTCTTGAATATTTTTCCAATTCATGAACCACCTTCTTTCAACAATGCTTTCTTTCAACAATGTGTGCCATATCCCAGCTGACAAAAACCACATGCGTACACACACATAAATACACCACTATTAGTATTAACCCGTGGCAATGCCACGGTATAGTTATTTGGCAGATCCAGAAATAAATCTTCTATACATTTTGTTTTCCTATGTGGATCTTGTGAGCATATGACATGAAAATCTTACACATTTCTGTATAACATGTAGTATATGTTTTTTTTCCATTCTGAGATGCTCACGGGTTATATGTGCTTGTGTAATGTGTACCACGACGAATCTAAAATACACATTCTGTTCCGAGAGTGAAGTGAAGATTCGTTTCTTTTGGATTTCCATTTGGTGCATACTTGTTTATGCCATATCCTTTTTGTTTCCTGTCTAATTTCAAGGATCCACAAAATCCATCAGCTGTGGATATATGGGTGGACTGCATCTCATTGCAACCATTTACGCAAGAAGAATGGAAGTCACACCAAGATCAGAGTATTGAGAAGGTACATTGGTTTGTTTCTTTTGTTGTTGGAAAGATCAGTGATTTTGTACGTAAACAAGCATGTTTTCCACTGATTTTCTAATTGCAGGTGCGCAAGGGTAAGGTAATATTCCAAGCTGTGGATGAAAAGGGCCAACCTGTACCCAACGTCACTGTGTCCATCAAACAGACACGACCCGACTTCCCTTTTGGCTGTGCAATGAACGCCTATATCCTCAAGAACAAGAAGTACCAAGAATGGTTCACATCAAGATTCAAATATTACACCGTATTTGAGAATGAGATGAAATGGGCGCTCCTTGAATTTTCAGGGCCCACGCCAGATTATTCGGTAGCTGATGATCTGCTCCAGTTTGCCAAGTCCAAAGGCCTCCAAATCCGTGGCCACACTATCCACTGGGGTAGCAACTATACTTTACCACGCCACCTCCGAAATATGAGCATGCCCGTGGAAAATTTCCAGGAAATTGTCAATGAGCATACTGACTCATTGGTGAATAAATATAAAGGACAGCTTATACATTGGGATGTTGTGAATGAGAACATTCGCCGCAATGACTTTGACACCATACTTGGTGAGAATGCTTCCTCGCTTCAGTTCCAAAGGGTGCACAAGATTGATCCGAAGCCTCTTTTGTTTCTTAATGATTACTTCACCATTGAAAAATATTATGATGGAACTACAGCAGCATGGAGGTACCTGCAGAAAATTTGGCAGATCCAGAAATATGGCTATGATGGTCCTCTGGGAATTGGACTCCAGAGCCACTTCTCTGATAGGAGTTTGCCTTACATAAGGTCATCACTCGATATACTTGCAAGTACAAACTTGCCAATTTGGATCACGGAGTTGGATGTTAGAAATAAAACCGCTGGTGAAGTAACCGTTGTGGTAAGTATCACTTTTTACTCCCCAGTTTTGTCCTTTATTTAGGCGGTCGTTGCAGGAGCATTTGTTGCTGGAAATGACGCAGTATGTCTTCACTCTCTTCCTTGTCTATGAGTATTGTGCCCTTAGAATGTAATATAGAACTTATTGGCTATTTCTGGATTTCCAGGGCCGTGCCTTCAACACTTTTCCTATGATGGGTGATACATGGATTCCAGAGGGTATACTTAGCTTGAAGCCGCTGGTGCGCAATTTTTTCGAGAACACGGCAACTGTGCAGGTAGAGTTTCTCGCTTATATCCCAAATGAGTAGGACTCATGTAATAATGCATCTGAACAAAAGCTGAAGATAATTTGACCACTTTTCGGAACTGTACTTGTATATGACTATTGCATAGTGAAAGTACTAATTGGACAAAAGTTAGCTGTTCTTTTTCCAAAGAGCCTTGAGCCCCATATTTAACTCTATACACCACATTCTTCTCCATTTGATTATATCTTACGTGTATAATCGTACTTCTGAAGGAAAGTTGTATAACTCTCCTAAAATCTATTAAACGTGAAAGATATACCATGTTGCGCTAGTAATTTGTTCAAGTATTTGAACTTAGCAGTTTCATGTGTTGAACTGCCCAGTTTGATTACCTAGTATTTGATGGATCTGCACTGACGTTTTATTATCTTCTACTATCCAGTTTGATGACCTAGTATTTGATGAATCTGCACTGATGTTTTATTATCTTACACTATCCAGTTTGATCACCGAGTTCTTGCAACTGCAACATTACTTTCCGTTTGTGGCTTATGGTGGTCTGCAAGAAAACTTGATATACATCCCGCCGTACGTTCTACACTAGGAAGCATTTTGGGAATGTCTGCTATTCAGGTACGTTCTTCTTTTGCCCCTCGTGTGTTTTCCTCTAGCAGTGCAGTGTGATGAACCTTATCTGATTAACATGGATGAATAATGTAACCCCACAGGCTACTTAAAATGTAACCTTTGCATGTGCCTGGTTGTCGATGGATAGTGATCTAAGTCCACGATGTTGAAACAATCATATGATGGACGCCTTCATACTTATTAATAATTCATTAAAAGATCACAGTTTCACATTTACCTACATCTAGAGGCATTAAGCACCTACGGCCAAAATTTAGAGCCTAATCCCATTTCTCTCCACCTTCATGATATTGCTTCTGAATTCCAAGATTCTACCGTGCTCTGTCTTCTTTCTTTATTACTCATGTTGTTCCGTAGAGTCTCTGTAAAGCTACCATAAGCTCATTCCTCTGAACTGTGCTTCCCTGCAGGTTACCTTGGGCATATCAACCCTGCTCACATATGTACCCGTTTCACTAGGATCCGCTCATCAAGCCGGAGCATTAACTCTTTTAACTTTCATGATTCTTCTCAACCATATTGTTCGACGTCCTTCATTATCACTTCTCAAAACACTACCAGCGGTAGCAAAAACAGCCTGATAGATTTCCCCCCGATTAATGTAGCTATAACATTGTCTTATTAATTTATTTCTTTCAGTGCCACATTCTGGCTCCTGAGTTCTCCAATGAGGCAATGTAACAGAATTTTCGTGTTCTGTTAACTTATGCTTCCTGTCCTGGATAAGTAACCTAATCGATCCATGTAATAACGCCGCAAAATGTATTTGCAATTCTGTTAATGTATTTTCATACAAGTTCACTGCTTACAGTGTTCAGTTTTATGACATGATTCAGTGCCATAGTACCATTTATGTTCACCTTCTTGTACCAGTTTGTCTCTCAGAAACATCTGCTTATTTTGGAATTCATTTGACTAAAACAGTATGATTCTCTTTCAACTGGACCACAAGACATTAAAGTATGATAGTGATGGGTGATGGTTAGATTAATAGTGTTGTTCAATGTTGTACACTAGGAGTATGAATCAGCCTTCTTAAAATACCTAACCTAAGAGAGATGGAAACGGAAAATCCTTACCTAGACCAGGTCTACGATTAAATTTCTAAATGTACCAAGAATAACCACACTACTATACTATTCACCAAAGTGACAGGCGCATTCCCTGAAGTATTAAGAATAACACACCACCTAAATTTCAGGGACAATTTTTGGAAAATCAAGAGTTAACTGTTATCATTCTCTTTCCAGAATTATCCCATTTATAGTTGATCTTACTTTGGGGTTTTACCAAAAGATAGTTTTTAGCACATGTTTCCAAAGGAAAAAGAAAAACCCTCTATTGATTTACTAGAACAGGAGTTTTCTGAAGATAGGTAGTTTTCAATCGGAAAATTATTACATAGACAGGTCTATGGATTTTTCATATACCTTGTGGTTAAGAATCATCCACAATACACTTAATCTAGTGTGACTCAGAGTCTCAAACTGTTTGCTAATATGGAGCTTTCCTAGTCATATGGTCTACAAATTTAATTGTAGACTAGGTAAGTATTTTCGGTATTTAAAGAGGTGATCCTTGAAAATGCAAATGGAACAATCTAAATGTGCTCAGGTTCCAAAAGTTAGCCGAAGATAAACTAATATCATGCACGCCGCAGTACAAACAGATGAAAAAGTCTACTAAAAAACCGTAATGAAGCAGCTCTACTGAGAAGACATTAACTTACTCGAAAACCGGGCCACCATATTCAGTTGGAACCTTAATGAAGCCGGGAGACTCTTCCTTTGGTACCAATGAGACCGAATGAATCCCTATAGCATCCGGATACAACCCACAAAGAAAACGCATAGAATCCTTCCGCCCCGGCTTAGAAACACAAACATCTAGAAATAACTGGTTGACACTATCTTCATCATCTTCATCGTCCGGCTCAGCCAATCTCATTACTGATATAGAAATCTCCTCGTTCTTATACCCGCCTTTCAGCACTGGACCCCCACTATGAAGTGCCCCCTTAACTACTGTGTATGGAGAAGGAGGGCTAATTTTCTGTGGAATATAATAAAACATACAAATCAAGCACCAATCTAAGCTCAAAATCATACACGAAAGTTTGTACATTCAGCTCTGTTAATAGTACACTAAAAAATATAAGCTCAAAATCAACCATAAACCCCTTAAACCCTATTAACACCTGAAACAAGTAAATGACAAAATGAAATTGAAATGCAAGGAAATGAAAAAACGAGTACTACTTGTACTACTAAGTAAGTTAACCTAATTGTGAGGAAATAAGAAAGAGAGAAGGGGATTTACAGGAGGAGGCGACATTTTGGAAACTTCGAGATAGTGATCTTTGAGAGAGCGAAGGATGACGGAGTTAACTACGGCAGTTTTTGACGTAGCAAGACATAGTGAGTGAAAGATTGATTTGTGGACAAAGATAAATACATCCCATGTATCGATGCACATAGGAACTAGGATATGGAACACACAGACAGTTACCAGGACTCTGTAACTTATATGCACTACTCTATATAAATGTGCAATATAACAATTATCGCCCGCCAGCCATGCTGACAATGTCAAGGAACAAGTTTTGTAGCATATGGCCGTTGGATCCTTCTTATTCTTCTTCTTCTGTTTTTTTTTTTTGGGATTATGGCGTATATGTTCTGAAGACTCTTAGTCACACTTGAAGGCAGATGCTGAAACTTCCCTCAGACTCATTTCCTTGATCTCTCTTCATGCAAAGTGCATTGTCTATTATTTTTAATGTTCCTTCAGTGTATATTATCACAGATCAATCAGTTCAGATTCTTGAATAATTTTCTGTAAGCCATTTATGAAATTCACATTTTACTTCAACATACCAGGTTATTGCAGATTTTGATGCTACCCTCACCAAGTACCGGATTGATGGCCTGCGAGGGCATAGTATGTTCCTCTAACTTCTTTTATGAACTAGTATTGTTTATTATGTAACTGGTTCGAACTCTATAATATTAATGCAACCATGGTTAACTATGGGCTTACTCTTTCTGCCTGTTCGGCCAATGGTTTATTTATAATTATTATAATCGCAGGTAGCCACGGGCTTCTGCAGCAAGGAAATCCTGAATTTGATCTCAAGCGGCAGAAATTATACGACCATTATCATCCATTGGAAATTGACCCTACTATACCTCTTGATAAGAAAGCGAAACTTATGGAAGAGTGGTACGCAGTCATATACAAAATACCTGCTTCACCAACTCGTGAGATAGTCCAAATTTGCACATTAGATCCAACAGCATTCCAGTTTGGCTAAATAGGTTGATCATATCCTACTGGCCTTGACGACATAATTTGTTTGATGATAATTCAGGTGGGAAAAAACCCATGGTCTTCTGATTGAGGGAGGACTAAACTACAGTGCTATAAAGAGCTCAGTAGCTAAATCAAGAATTGCATTTAGAGATGGCGTTATTGAACTTTTTGAACAGTTAGAGGTAAATTAAAATGCTTTCCGCCCAATCTTCTCGTTTGTGAAATTCATGTATGGTTGGTGTGCACTTGTTCTAGTTTATGGAATACTTGTTCAGTTGTTTGGAATATGTGTGTGTTGTACACAGTATGATTATTAGTGGAGAAAGTGCCAAACTACAAGTTTGATATAATTCATGCACACCCCATGTCTTTCTGAAGCAATATCGGTTGGTTTTACATGACAGATGTGATTGATTCATTATCTCTTTAACTTGCAGAAGTACGATGTTCCTGTCCTCATATTTTCTGCTGGGCTTGCGGATATAATTGAAGAGGTTAATTTTCTAGATCTAAACAAGGCAGACATCCACGCCACATACAAAAAGTGTTCAAGATGCAGGATTTCTAAACTTTAATCTCAATTTCGCACCAGGTCTTGAGACAGAAGCTTCATAGATCGTTTAAAAATGTTAGGATTGTATCCAACCGTATGGTTTTTAACCAGAATGGTGACCTTGTATCATTCAAAGGTATTCTTCTTCTAAATAAATTTCTAGAGTAAACTTTCTCTTCTGTCATGCATTTCTTTTCCCTCCCTCATGGTTGCATCAACTCTGTTGGTCCTCATACAAACATAACAAACAAAGTGATTAGTTGGAGATTCATGAGAATGACTGGATAGTTGCAACATAGTTTTAAAGCATGTTTTTCCTTTTTAAATGGAACGGAGCTTTCATCCAAGATGTTGTGCTCTGTTACAGGAAAAACTATTCATGTGCTGAATAAGAATGAGCATGCAATCGACATGGCTGGACCTCTTCACGACGAACTAGGAGATGCTAATGGATTGGCAGATGATGTATCCTCTGTGAAAATGAGAACCAATGTACTGCTGCTGGGTGATCACTTAGGAGATCTTGGGATGTCTGATGGTTTGAACTATAACACAAGAATATCTGTCGGGTTCCTGTGAGTTATAACTTCTCTTTACAGGATATCAGGACTGGATGCCCAAAAATGAAATTCAAATGCTCAGCATGCAAAATGTTCCTTTATTATCATAAAAGTAATTCTAAAATGTGATATGTAAGTTGAGGATTTAATACTTTGATAATAGCTTCACCTTTTTCTCCCCTCCAGTCCGTTTACAACAGTATTTGTTGCTTGATGTTTCCCTGTGTGAGAAAATATCTTTAAAACCACATGATATTATGAGAGAATTTTCCCAAAGTTGTGAAAACGTTGCATGCTGTAGTCAAAGTAGCGCCAGACTGCAATTCATACCAAGTATCAGCAATTAATATACTTTGTTATTTTTTGCTAGTGGAAATTGACATATGTCACGTATGGTTACAACCATACGGGTCTACGTTTAATAACATTATGCTGTGACTATCAGTTCAGGGTGTCACAAAGCCTGTTATTAATATTATTGGACTGGTTGTCAATATTTACCGTAGATTAACTAGCTTAAATGTGTCATTTAACCACTTGTAGTTGCACCAAAGTGCCTTATTTAGATCTAGTGTCCTGTTCTGGGGATGTTGGGTGCGGAGTTGAGGAGGCATGGAGGTGTGGGTTTCTAATATATGCATTTTGCCCCAGATCTCTTGTTTGACACGGTACCATGCTATTGCTGCATTATTAGTGAATTTCGTTTTATTAACTACTACTTCTTACAGAAATGACAACATCGAAGGTTCCAGTGATAGCTACCGGGAAGCCTTTGATGTTGTGTATATGGTAAGTATAAAGCTTCATATTAATAGTTTCATCCTAGGGGAGTTTAGGGCCATGTATGGTAGTTCCGATATCATGCTCTTTGGCAAAGGGTTTGCTTCGCAATATATTGAAGGGCTAATTAGAGCAACAGTTTCAGTCTGTGGACTACAAAAAAAGTTGCTTTTTTTGGTATAAAAAATATGGAATAAATCCGGGATGCTTGTAATTACTTGTATTGGATATAATTTTCATGCTCACCGGTGAACTCAAATTTGTTCTCGTACTTTGGACATTGTCAATAAGCATAGTTTCATGGCTTGCAGATTTTGTCAGTCAACTGATATCTAGTTCTCTTGAAAGTTAAGAGTAGAAAAACTCGGAAATGAGAAATCTTTTTCATAGTATAGCCTGCATAGGTCATAGTAATTGAGTCCTTGAGAGTATCTAATTTTCTTGAATGTGTTGCAGAATGATGCACCCATGAAAGGAGTTGTGAAACTTGCTTCCCAGCTCTGTTCGACTGCAAGCGAATGAATGTATGATTGGAATGGTCCCTTGCTGAACTTTACTCGAGAGTATCCAGTGTATTCTCCTGCTCTCGTCCGTTGAGTGCCATGCTGATATATATGGTGACGGAAGATTTGTCTGAACTTCTGGTTCGAAATGCAGCTCTGGTTATAAAAGCTATCTGTTTAGGATTTTAGGTACATGACTGGAGAGTGGAGACAACAAGTTAGGTTATTCTTTATTCAGATAAGATGATCTTACATCATGCTTGTAAAGTTGTTTGCATAATGCTTACAAGCTGGATCACTTCATCAGTTCATCTGATCAAAACTTGAAGCAAGAGCCTGTGTTTGTCCTCTTGCCATTAAAACATGAGTTACAACCCCTAAAGATACATGTGTACACATTCTTTCTGAATTGTGGGAGTATTTAGTATTAGCAATACAAATTTTATGGATGCTGTCTCTCCAAGTCTCTATCAACACTATACGCATAATACAAAAATTGCATGTGTACGTACACAAATCTCTCTATAATATACTCGCATTATCCATGCATTACTAAAGCCTGCAGTGTTTTTACGAACATGTGATATTGATCTCATCGTTTTAAGATACGCATCTCACAAAGTTACTCTACTATTAATGATGTCAAAAAAATTGATTATATATTTGGAGAAAAATATATACTCTAGTATGCACTATGCAGCTCTAATATTACGGTAAAATGGAAGACTAGAATAAAAGGACATCCATGCTTATTGCATCATCTCAACCCGGAAAAAGGCACCTTCTCTGCATAATGCTGGATAAAATCAAAACCTTCTTTAAAATGAAGTACTAGCTCACCTGGTAAAAATAAAATTACTAAAAGTTAACGTTTTACATTAGCAGAACATTTCATTCCTGTCACTAGTATTCTTAACAACACTTGAAATTTATGTCTGCAAAGTGTCCTGGTTGCTTTCGCTGACGAATGTTCCAACAGTTTTGTACCAGCGCATGAGATCCTTATGTTCTTTCACATAAAGCCAAGCTTGTAAAAACGGAAATAGCTTCTCAGTTATCCCACGTTCTTCAATATAACCATGGAGAGCATCTCGAACCTTTTCACCGACCTCTCTGCAATTGTCAATAGATTACACATCAGCCAAATATAGTGGACTGGAAACTTAACTAGCTGTAGCATAGGGCCCTTTAACATCGAGATCAAGAGGACCCTGGGTAGATTAATTAGAAGAAAGCAGAGCTGTTACAGTCCCCACTCGCACAGAAAACAAACATGATATCTTATGACACCATTTGAAATGTTTTGGTGATAAAATCTAAGGTTGCTACACCATGAAGATACAAACAGGGTACAGTCGAAGTCTTCTGCCAAGCATAAGGAAAAGCTTAAGCTGCACATACTTTTCATATCTTATACATTGACATTTAGATGGTTTAATGGTCAGCAAGACTGAAGCAATGTATGTTGCTTGTTTTCACAAAATGGTCTATTTCAAATTTGTCATAGGTTTTGATTCCATTGAATATATTTTCTCCAAATGTTTCTTACCATTCTTAGCACATTAATGGACTAGATCAGAAGCTCACAGGATTTACCAAGGGGTTCTAGGAACACGGCCACACTTTTTTCCCATTTTTCCTTTTAAGATCCAAATTTTCAGTAACTACATAAACAGACACAAATGGTTCCGTTTCTGGCATTTTATATCATGGATGAATTTCAACAGAAGCTTT
>JAYMSO010000117.1:0-10969 GCA_036897175.1 Plantago depressa | reverse complement strand
GGGATTATAATGATATCACATGTTGAATGTGGAACATGGAGGACAAGGACATATAATCGGCGTATATCATATGACCAGAAACTCACAAGTTCTCGTAATATTTTGTAATTTCACCCAGCTGAAGGTAGTAACTGTAGGCTGTTTTAAACTTCGAAAGACATCAGAAGCTCGAAATCACCCCCAAGTTAAATGCTTAATGTGTACAAATGCAAGTTCTTTACCTGAATGAAACCCTCTGGATTTGGACACTTCTGCTTCTTAGATAACTTGAGTGCGATTTCTGCTGCAATTTTACCGTCTCTGCAAGCAACAGCCTTAAAGAACTCCAGTAAATTTACCCGATCATTTTTAGAAAGTTCAGCAGTCATGCCTACATCAAGGAAAACCACATGAGGCTTCGTTTTAAAGAGCTTTTTACGTGAAGGCTTGGTGCGAGGAGCTACACGAACAAGTATGTTTCCAGGATGCATATCAGCATGAACAAAGTTGTCTACCTGAAAATGAAAAAAGAATCTCAGAGACCAGGCAAAATCCTTTCTAGTCATATTTGTCACTAGACACAAATACTGAACTAGAACATGTGAATAAAACAGAACATATAATAAACTATTAATCCTACGAGACAATATTACATCATACGGAAGGGAAAAGGAACTTGGTGCAAAATGAAATTTAAAAACAAAAGACTAATCGTGTCCAACCTATACCTAAGTACTGACCAACATTTAAAAATGCAAGAAAAAGGAAACATCAAGCATGCCAGGGATCATACAGGAACAGCTCTATTTACCTACAACATCAAACCATAATTAACTTTGCCTGTACAGCAGTGTAAATTAAGTGCTTGAATAATACCTTCAAAGCATGAAAGTTACAATAGTACCAACTAGTCTCATATACTTGGGTGTAAAGATGGATCTATTCAGCTTGTAAGAGATTATTTCCAATTAAGAGAAATAAAGATAGGAGCGAGAGCAGAACCAATTAATAAACAAGAACAGTCTTATAAAGTTATAAGCATCATTTGTAGAAATAGAAATAACAAACAGATTTAGCTCTAGCTGTTGGTGATTAACACAGAAAATCCACCAGCAATGTTCCATAAACAGCATCTAGAAGTATCACTTCAAATTCAGCTAATTCACAATGCCACAAGTACCTAGTTAGGACATGGCATCACATTGAGCTAAATAAAATAAGGATCATGAGTAATTATGTTGACAGAAAAAGGAGCAGGCAATTGTTAACTTAACCATAAGCATTCATACCAAAAAATAATACAAGGAGAAGGGACATATATTACCAGAAGCATTTTCAGCAGTGCATGGGTCCCAATGTGCGCAAGGGCACTTTTTACTCGCTCATTTCCCTCGAGATCATCAACATAATGAGAAACACATTCTCCGTGCTCAAATGTTTCAACTAGCACAGCAGGATGGACCAGAGGATACACTGGCTTAGGAAAAGACACATCCCTCCAACTGCGGAAATTATATATGAAGCGGCTCAAATGAGCAGCTTCTCGTGCAAGATCAACTTGAGACATCATGAATACTGCAAATTGTTGTACACTCTCATCCAACCTCAACCATCTGAGGGCAGGAATGAAGTTCGAAACTTTGGCCACTATGTTGATTATCTCAAAGTCCCGTTTTATGGATTCCCCAACTCCTGGATGTCTCACCTTAACTGCGACTAGCATTGGTTTAATCTGCTTACCAGGGTACCTAGAGCGCAATGTAGCCCGATGCACTTGAGCTATACTTCCAGATGCCACTGGTTCTTCTTCAAAGTTGTCAAAAATTTCAGAAATCCTTCGACCGAAAGATCTCTCAATAATCTTCTTAGTGTAGGCGAAGCTATGTTCAGGTGCTTGCGTGTGAAGCTTTGACAATTCAGCACATAGGTCTCTAGGAAAGAGATCTGGGCGCGTGGCAGCCCACTGGCCCCATTTTATGAATGCTGGACCAGCTCTCTCTAGAGTTTGATGAACAACCTGAAGCCACAGTTTCCTAAACTGCGGTCCAAAAGTGTCCGCAAATGGAGCCATGACAACACTCGGGGTGAATAGAATAGCCAAATAGAAAGCTCTGAGCAGCAAGTAAACGCCTTCAAATGCAGAAAGCACCAATCTCGTCAAAAAGAGATGGCTATCTTGAGCACGCATGTATAGATTATTCCTCGGCTGAAACATATCCAAGTCCTGACTCGCATGTGCCTGTGATAACTTGGTCCCACACATCAGACCAAACATACCAGGAACAAGTAGATACGACCGATTCAACCCCAAGCTGACAGCTTGAGCAATCTTATTCATGGGAAAAGAACTTCTTCCATTGTGCATAATACCCTGGGCCAACATCTTCCACCCAGCTTGTGCACGATGCACTAGGGTACTACTCTCTGAAACTGCCGAATAACTCCTAATGTTACCACTTTTCCCCAATTCACGCACGACATTCCAAGCACACGGTCTGCTTGTAAGCACGTATTTCGAGTACAATCTGAATTGGGGCGAAGAAAATCCTCTAAAAAGAGCTCCATTACTGGAACCTTCTGAAACTAAACTAGTTGAATTCGATGGAAAAGATTGAGATACTCTACTGATTTTCCGGACAGCCAATAATCTGCAGCTTTACAATGACGTCAGAATAAGAAAACCAACAACAATTTTATTCCGATACAGAATCAAAAACTGATAAAAATAAAAACTCTAGCCAAGCAAAAAATGTGGAAAAACAAGTCTGCAGAGAGAAATCAACAACAATTTCATTCTGAGTGAATCAAAATCTCCATACCTCAATGAAACAAAACTCTATTAAACGAATAAAAAGCACATAATGTGGAAAAACACGAAGGAAGAAACAAACAAGTGTAAATACGGACGGACCTTAACATAGCGAGAATGGGGGTTGGATTGAAATATCGGAGCTGGCGAATAGCATATCTTCAAAGTTATGGACGAGTTGAAGATTCGATCATATCAGAAATAAGATTGACAGAATGAATGACGTTTGGTTAAGCACTCAAATTGAGATTCAGAAAAATTGATTGGGAGAGAATGAATGATCGATCGGTTGTAGAGGAAAGAGATGGACGATTTGTGAAAAACCTAGGCTAGGCGGCGAAATTGAATCTTGGGTGGGATTAGGAAGAAGAAGAAGAAGAAGCAGCCAAACCGGATCGGGTTCTGTGATGTGGTCGGGTCCTACTATCTTTGGGTAACTGGATTTTGTGTTTTGGAACTTCTACTGACCTTTGGCGTGGATTCGATTTTATTCTTTCTTGCCTAAAAAGAAATCTCAAACTTGCTTGGCTAAAAATTCAACACGAAGTAGTAGTCATCATTAGTTTTTCTCTTCTAAAATTAATTTAATCTCATGAATAGTAACTACATACCTAATGCACTTATTTTGATCTTTCATGAAAAAATTTCAATCATAAACTTTTCTATTTGTATGTTGTTTAATTTTATTTATTAAAAAAGAGTATTTTTAATTTTTTTGGTCTAAAAGAATTATTTCATAATTTAAAACCAGAGCGTGTTGTAACTATTCATCAGAAGTCATAGAAAATTGGTAGAAACTGAAGCAAACCGTTGTTCGATCTGTTTCAGGGACAGAAGGTGGTGAAGACATCTTCAAGGAGCAAGGAGACTAGATCATCTGAGACATGGCTTAAGAAGCACAATCCCGTGTCACGGGAACCATGCAACTTTGAGCAGGAAAAACAACAAACTCCAAAACCGGTACTTGTGAACTCCATACAAAGACCAGAGCTAATACAGTTCAGCTGAAGATAAAAAAAGCATGTTATGTAGCAGCTATTGGCCCGTGTCTAGTTCCGGGGATGGCAAAATGAGCGTGCACATAGGTAATCTAAGGCTGGATAAGGTGTGAACTCGGTATGACCTTATTACCAAGTTTTGCTGTTTCAACTTGTATAAAACACCCCAGGCATGATACCTAGTGGATGGAGTAGGCACAGATTCACAACAATAGAGAAGATAACAATTGGTGGAAAGAGGCTACAGAGATTGGGATAATTTAAGGATGATCGTAATGTCTTGAATGCATCATTTACTTTGTAATTATTGGCTCCATTATATCCCGGGCATATTTTTTCTTTTCCTCCTTTTTTGTTTTTGATACAATGTATCATCTGTAAGCATTTACTTAGTTCGAGTACATTTAGCTTAGAACCAGAAGTATGTAATAGGCCAGTAGGAATTTTCCAGATTTTCTGGTGTTTTTATAGAAATGTAGATCTATTTTTCCTTCCTTCTAATAGTGTATAAATGACATTAAATTTAAATGTAATCATATAGCCAAGACCCAAGAATAAAGCATCACCATTGTTGCAAAAGTGCAATTAGCAGGAAGAAGAGTATAGCAACCACCATTAACATAGTTCATTGAATTGCAAGGGTATGCATATTATACTTGTTGAGACTATACTTGCTATTTGTAGAGTCGTAACGCCTCTTCCATTACAAAGACACAAATAGTAGGTGTAAACAATAGAAGGTGGTGATATGTTGACGAGAATAACAAATCCCAGATAATTTCATACATTAGAGTCAACACGCCTAGTTTCAGGTGAAAATTTAAACGATGATAAAATACAAAAAAAGATGGAAACATATTTCGTTTGGTTTCAGTGGAAAAATATGTAAATTGTGTGTAAAGTGAGATTGTTTATTATTTGTTGGATGGGGGAACAAATTCATTTGGGACGACGAAAACTTTATACATGTATGAAGTTCTGTTCTCAGTACTGAGGAGTAAAAAAGAATTACTGGACCTTATTTATCACCTCAATGTTTTCCTGAGCAGCAAGCCCTGGGGAGAACAGTTTCCAATCAAGGAACTGGATTAATACAAGAATACATGTTCCTTACAAAATTTTTGTGACCAGGCACAAACGGAGATCCCGCCGAGCTAAGGATGTCAACTAATTTATATGCAAATTGCAAAGCCGTAACTAAGTATGCCGAGTGTGGACTGATGTACAATACTAGTATTAGACGTAATATGACCCGTAACAGATAATTCATGGGGCCATAAGTCCTTCTATGGTATAAGAAAGTGATTTTGCCCAATCGGCTTTCAGGAGTAGCGTTTGCAGTGTATTCATCACGTCATAGTCTGGATCAAGCTTCCGCTGCCATCCCTGCAAGAGAAAAGACTTGAGTGTTAATAACATATGATGAATGAAATCGTTGTGGCATCCACCGTTCAGCATCACATCTTTAGGGACACACAGACTCAGGTGAATATAGTTTTCAGGTTGTGCAAAATAAATACTTCAATATACGAGAAAATACCTCAAGAACCAAGACTGTCACCATCACAGTGCAAACATTGCCATCAACATTTACTTTATGACGGCGCACTTTCTCAAGTAATTGATGCATACAGTCAGCAGGATGAACCAAATCTCCTTCTGGGGTTCCCCAGAAATCAAATGCTTCTGTCACTTCCTGTAATAGCAAAGAGAAAATTAATAACTAGTATAGTAAATAAATATAGTGATTCGAGAGGCTAGAGATTGATATACTATCAGCCAGGAAAGTGGCCCAGCCATAAAAGAATATACAACAAGTGATAATGAACCACCAGAGAAACATGGTTGTACAAAGTAGAAAAATACAGTCAACAGTTTGACATTACACCACATGACATTAGTTACCCTTGCACTATCTCTAGCCTGTATTCAACACAATAAAAACATAAAACATTGCACCTGTATTACCGTATACAATTATATGTCAGACAACCAGGTAGATTCACACTCAGGAACATCAAATCTAAAATTCTATTAAATTCAAATAAAAAACTAAAAGTTGCGCAAATATACAAGAATTCTTCAGCTCTAACAAATCCCAGATGTTGTCACATGTTCTTCATCAATATTAAGAAAGTATAGCTTCCATGAATGGTGTGTTGTGCATTAGAGAACGCCACTCAATATATAATTTCTACAATCTAAGTGGCAGCACTTTAATGAAGTTCAAGTACTACACAGAGAACGCCATGGAATGCTCAAGATGCAGTGACATTGATTCTCAGGCTGGTGATGTGCAACCTCAGAGAATAGGTTTCGGCGAGAACTATCTCTATACTCCAACCCTGAAGGATCTTCGTCAAGAACCCCTTGAGCATTTCCAGAGTCACTGGGGTAAGGGTCACCCTATCATAGTGCGAAACATGCTTCGAGGCACATCAGGTTTGTGCTGGGATCCTGTTATCATGTTTTGCTCTTACATGGAGAGTAAGAGTTCTGTTCCTTGTAATGAAGATGTAATGAAAGGGGCAAAGTCCTTGGACTGGTGTGAGGTAAACTTCACTCTTTCTGTTCTGTGTTGGTTAAAGCAATTATTGTTGCATTTGATGAGTAACACTCAGGTCAAGTAGAACTACAAATTAGTGAGATTCTTTTGGAATACTGGTTTCTCCCTCTATGTTATTATGTGTTCCATGTCCTCAATCTTATTTCCAGTTGAGCCTGGAGGGCAGAAAGCAAAATTATGTTTTTCATTCCTTGAACACCGTGATTTTTGTTTATTGCAATATTGGTGATAAAAGCAATACGTTGTAATTTTGTTTCTGGGCATCTTAAATTTTGGTGTAAATATCATTTTCACCGTACTCTTCACTACTGATGAAATCTCCAGGGTGATCTTTTATCTTCTGACTCTTCTCTGCACCTTGATTTCTCGACTTTGTCTTGTCGGGGATTCTCTCTACTCTTCGCTTATGCTCCTCTCCAAATTTACATTGTTTCATTTATATGCTATTGCAGGTACAAATTAATAGGAAGCGGATGTTCATTGGTTCATTAGAGAGGGAAACACATGCAATTGTGCGGGAGAAAGTTCTCAAATTCAAAGCCTGGCTTTCCTCCCAGTTATTTCAAAAGCAGTTTCCAGTCCATTACAATGAGATCTTAAGTTCCTTACCACTTCAAGAGTACATTAACCCAGCATGTGGTCCTCTGAACTTGGGCTTGAAATTGCCAGTGGAACTACCAAAGCCGGAGTTAGGCCCTTGTATCTATTTTTCATATGCGGGTCCAGAGGAACTATCACAAGCAGACTTTTTGACGAAACTGCACTATGAAGCACATGATACGGTATGATCTCGTTGAATGTGTGCAGGATATCCTCATTCATCAACCTATGATATAAGATCTGTGACGAAATGGCATATGCCCAAATGAATCATCTTTAGAATTGCTATTGTTGCATGCATATATGATGTATCTGACCACCTCTACTTTCCAATCCCAGGTTAACATCCTTGCTTATGCTACGGATGATCCAATTTCACCGGAACAGGTTGGTGCAGTAGAAGATTTACTGAAAAAGCAAAAAGCTCGAGATCATCATGGGCAGACATGTAGTAACTCTGGTGATCACAAAGGTAGATCATCTTTGCAGAGTGAAGACACTGGTGAATCAGGATTGCAAGATTTTGAAGAAAAGAAACATTCGACCACGGGAATTACTGCCATACCATTCAGTTCCGCTGACCCAATTAAAGATCAAACAATAAACATTGGAAGTGGAAATATATCCGAAGACAGTGAAACTGATGATGATGAGGCATCAATACTTTTCTCTGGATGTACTGAAAATTCTGAAGAATCTGAAGAGAATTTCCGACGATATGACATAGAAACCTCCTGTTCTAGTGAAGACAAGCGAGAATCTACTTGTGGTGCAAAGTGGGACATATTTCGCAGGCAAGATGTACCGCAACTTCAGGAGTACCTCAAGAAACACTCTAATGAACTCACTCCAGCAAGCCGCTGCCCGACAATAGTATGTTCACCATAAATAAAATCATTCATGCAAATACCGCAGATTTGGATTAATGTTGGAGCGTTGTCCATTTGTAACAGGTTCATCCGATTCTTGATCAGAACTTTTATCTTGATGCATACCACAAATTGAAGCTTAAGGAGGAATATGGTATGAATGCATTAGATTCTGTCTTGTCTTCACCTAAATAATTTTCACTAAAGTTTTCAATTTATTTCAGATATTCAACCATGGAGCTTTGAGCAGTGCCCTGGAGAAGCTATATTCCTTCCTGCGGGATGCCCATATCAAGTCAGGAAAATGAAGGTAACATTCAACTTAAATACTCTCTATTACCACAGTCCAGTTCCCTCTCGTCTCTTTTGCATGTGCACGTTTGTTATGTGCTGCATCATTGCATATCTGTATGTGAAAGAGGATTAAGTTTCAAACTTTTTAGGATTACAGTATTTAAGTGGCAGAACCTTTTGATTGCTATGATGTCTCTATGCATTCAGAGTTGCAGACATCCTCTAAGCAATTTATTAGAGAACATGGAAGGTTATAATTTCTGAATCAGATTCTGTTCAGTGTTTAAATAGTAGTCACTGGGTCCTTTCCTGCTGTTATGTCGTCTCTTTTTATTATTTGAACTAGGCTGAACTGGTTGGTCGCTGGTTGTATGTGATTTAACATGAATATGAGCAGGCATCTTACTGTTAAAGCTATTTCCCTTCTCAGTCATGTGTCAATGTTGTCCTGCAATTCATCTCACCGGAAAATGTGGCTCAGTGCATCCAACTGAGAGATGAAATTCGTTTTCTTCCACAATGGCACAAATCCAAAGGGACCTTATTGGAGGTAAGATAATATAGCCAGCCAGTATTTGTCGTATTGCCTTATCTGATTATGGATGCAAATCACTTACTAATCAGTAATTACCATCTATCATGGCTTCTTCAGGTGGAAAAAATGGCTCTAAATGGAATTAGTGCAGCACTTGATGATTTTACCAAGCTTATGCTTGTAGAGCAAGTATTCCTCTAAACTATATCCTACAAGCTCAGTTACTATTTCAAATTTTATAGTTGCGCACCCTCTGCCATGGAAAAGTAATATAAATGATATACTGAATTATCAGCGGTTCGGCATTTACATATGATCATCTTTCATCCTTTCATGTCATATAACTTGACTTTTGAAGCCCATATATCTTTACTGAAATTTTGGTTTCTGAGATTTTATGGCGCCAAACTATGTTAAATTGTTGTGACATCAAGTACAAAGGAGGAAAAGTTACTCTGCTCCAGTGTAGTTTTATGGCTAGTATATGACAGCACAGTTTAGACGCCTTGTAGCAGAGTCCTGTAAGCAACTCAATTTAGAGACAGAAATATACTATATGTGCATTTTCTGATTTATCTTGCAATTGTTTCTCGCTGCCTTTGTCAAAAAGTTGCAATGGATTGTTGGAAGTTAATAGAGCCCTGGACAGTTGCTACTTGCATTTGAATGCATGAATTGTTTGAAAGAGTAAAAGGCTATGGAGCATCTACAGTTCTGTTGTTTCTTACTTTTTGAGACTGATTGTTGAAATGTGCTTTGTCCGTCTTTGCATTCCTAAAGAAGGCACACCTAGCATGAATAGGATCTGCCACAAACGGCTGGGAGACCTAACTCCAGTACATTAGCTGGGATCAACATGAATTTTGGTGCTGTGTGTGGGCTGTGTAATACAGTGAAAGTAAGAATCGTTGTTTAGTCAAGTGCTTGACATGCAGGAAACGGTTTTTCTGTACAGAATGCATCAGTGAAAGGTTGGTCCATTATACTTTAATTATCATGTGAAATCATGTAAAAACCTTTATGTTTATCAATGGAACCTTGTAGAAAGAGATTCTTTACCTAGAAAGAATTTGGTTTAGATGTAGGTTATCCATCCAGAAGTTTTCGCGCCCCCAAATAATCCAATTTTTCCCGCGGCGATAAGGGGCTAAAAGATCGACTACAACCGAGATCACCAAAAAAATCTGTTTTCCACACGCCGATAGGGAAATCACCATAATTCTTAATTGGCTTTCAATTCGGTTGGTTCTCATTAATCTTGCTGTATCTCGGCCGAACCGGACGAAATCCTTATGTTTCGTTATTCCATTTCGGTTCAGAACTCTTTGGAAGGAAATTGAGGAAAGTACTTTGAAATATGGCAACAAAGATTGAGTTTTGAAAATTGATGGATCTACAGCTGTGGAAAACTGAAAACGAGGAGAAATTCTCATACACATCATAAGAAAAACTGAGAAAGAGGAAGATTCCTCAACCAACTTCAAGTTAAATACCTTGCTCTTCCTATTGCGTTGAAGTATAGCTGTTTAACAGAGGGTTTTGTTGTTCTGAGATTCAAATTTGTTGAGAACACCCTCTGGCCTCTGTAACTCAATATGAAATAATCTCTTTTTTTCATTTTGAAGTGAATGAATCTTTAGTATCTTTTTGGTGATTAATGGAAGCCAAGCGAATTGAACCTTACATAATTGTTTGTTGGATGTATTTGTCAGACATTCAGACTGACTTCTCTTGCCTATATAAGGTAGCTCCTCTGTAAAAGAAAATTATGTTCAACTTTGAGGATTAGTATATAAGTTCATGATGTAACTACATGACATCTGTATTGCATGTTTGATGTGTTTTATTTTATTTTCTTTTATTTTTGTGACTATTCGAAACGTTTCTGTAACTTAACTGAGACATCTTATTACATTGAAACCAAGATCTGAGATGAGCTCTGAAACCGAGATTTTGATCCATGTGCTTACCTAGATGTATTTGTCATCTACATGGATGTTATTAGGTCGTGATGCTTACTGGAGCTTAGTTTTGTATTGAATTCTTTACCCTAATTGATTGATTTTAGTTAGTCGTCCAACTACTCAGCAAAATCTACTAGTGTTGCGTGAAGCGGATAGGATATTTCTGAGACTTGGATATAGATTCTTGTGCAATTAATAAATTAGAAGGACTTTTCACCTATTCATTTTAATTTCCCCCGAGTCAATAAAATACGGGCATTAAGTTTGTGGAACAGATAAGCAATGAGGATTGAGTTAATGTCCAGGTAACTTTATAGCAGTGTACTAATGATCTTGGCTATTACACCATAAAATA
>JAYMSO010000116.1:0-10982 GCA_036897175.1 Plantago depressa | reverse complement strand
ATAACCAAAATGATTTTTTGTCGACTCTTCTGATTGTGTCTAAATTTATCTTGTAATTTGACCACCATTTTGTTGATGTATCTTGGCCTTCTTCTTCTTCCTCCTTCATTCTTAATTTATTTTTATTTTTTAATTTCCTTCAACAGGTTACATGCATGTGATTCGTGGTACTCTGAGTGGATAAAATGAAGAAAGTTGCTTTCAACCGGAATAACCTCTCGTCTGTAAACTTAACTTCTTCAGTTTCATTTGTCTCTCCTCTCCAAAATTTAGTTAACCGACATAGAGCAGGTATTCCAACTGAACTTGCTGCCGAGTCCACAGAATTTCCTCAGAGAAGCAAATACGTGCATCATGAGGCTGCTATCAACTTGATACGAAGCGAGCAAAATCCAGAACGTGCACTTGAGATTTTTAATGAAGCTTCGGAAAAAAGAGGTTTTAATCATAACAATTCTACCTATGCTGCAATTCTTGATAAACTTGCTCAATGCAAGAGATATCAGCATATTGATGATGTTCTTCATCGCATGACCTATGAGACCTGTAAGTTCCATGAAAGTATATTTCTCAATCTCATGAAGTATTTCTCAAAATCATCTATGCATGAGAGGGTGGTAGAAATGTTTGGATCGATTCTGCCAACTGTACGTGCAAAGCCCTCCCTCAAAGCAATTAGCACATGTCTTAATCTTCTGGTTGATGCGGATCAAATAGAGTTGGCTAGGGATTTTCTGTCGAGTACTCGAAAAGACTTCCATTTGGACCCCAATACATGCATTTTCAACATTTTGGTCAAATATCATTGCAGAAAAGGAGATCTGGAATTGGCTTTTCAAGTTGTAGAAGAGATGAAGAAGTTGAAATTATCATTCCCGGACTTGATTACATTTTCTACTCTAATAGATGGTCTGTGCATAGGTGGCAGGTTAGAAGAAGCATTAACTCTGTTTGAAGAAATGGTATCCAAACACCATATTCCACCTGATGCGCTGACTTACAATTCTTTAATTAATGGATTTTGTCATGGAGGAAAAACTGACAGGGCCATGAAGATTATTGAGTTCATGAATAAAAATGGATGCAAACCAAATGTATATAATTACTCTTCCTTACTGAATGGACTTTGCAAGGATGGAAGACTTGAGGAAGCCAAGGAAACTCTCAACCACATGAAGTGTGTCGGCGTGAGACCCGATACTGTGATTTATACCACTTTGATTGCCTATTTGTGTAGGACTAGCAGGACTAGTCAAGCTATTGAGCTGCTTGAAGAAATGAAAGAAAACGAATGCAAGGCTAATGGAGTGACATATAATGTAATTCTTAAGGGATTGTGTGGAGAATGTAGATTTGACGAGGCCCTTAACATGATTGAGAGATTGCATAATAACGGTGTCTATCTTAACAAAGCTAGTTATAGGATTATATTGAACTATTTGTGCAAAGCGGATGAACTGGAGAAAGCAGTGGAGTTTTTGGATCTGATGTTGCATAGAGGTTTTGTGCCCCATTTTAACACATCAAATGATTTGCTAGTACGTCTCTGTCAGACTGGAAAGGTAAATGATGCTTACATGCTATTGTATGGGTTGGCTGAGGTGGGGTTTAAACCAGAGCTCGATACGTGGAGTACGGTTATTGGGTTAATGTTTCGAGAGAGAAAGCTATTACCTGCATTTGAGTTTCTGAATAAGCTAATTGCCGTAGGCATGTGAATGAGAGTTTGTACCAATGGATTTGCAAACGGCATAAACTATGAAGGTAAGGGAAGGTGTCCGAGTTCGACCAAACGTGTCCTTTACGAGGCTCTGGAACATGGATTGGTAGGATGGGACTTCACAAGGTATGTTCCGTGTAGGTCTGGCAATTTGGATGTGATCCATGCATCCTTTCTTGTTTGAACTGGATCCTATCCACAGAAATACTGGGATCTCTTGGTCCGGATTGGATATGAAAAAGGAGGGATCCAAACGAAAATATCTGTTTCAACTCTTACAAGTAAAAATGAACAGAAAATCTTGAAAACTTTGAAACAATGGTAGAGGCATAGAAAGGAACTACTTCTGCTAGCTCAATGATCTGCAGCCTTGGAATCAGATTGTGCGTGGACTCCAACCATCCAGATCTTCCAAGTACTAGTGAAATTTGATTGTTTTTTCGTTTAGCTTTCTCCATACACGTATTGTTTGAATTTGACTTTGACGATGGGTTTTATTGGAGTTGTGATTTGGGTTTATGAGTTTTATGTACGGGTAACTAGTTTACTGCATTTAACTTTCTTTAGATATACGTTTCCAACAACTGCCGGCAGGTTTTTCTACAGGGGTATTTTGGGAGCATGGGGTTGAACATGAGGGTTTTGACGTGGATTGATGAGAAAAAGAGGTGCTAGTTTGCAATTCTGAGATTTAGTATCTTCTTCTGATGTACTACTTGGTAGTTGTAGATGCAAAATCTTTTTCTCTACAACAAGAGACAGACATATCCATTGTGTGAAAGAGATGGAGATAGAACACATTTCCAGTTGGACTATTTGTTCATACTCTTTTTGGTGCAGTTCCTTGGAGCATGTAATATATGAAATTTTATCCCACACGTTTGTTTAGCATGTCAAATGGAGTTATTTTGTACCTTTCCCTAGTAAATTTCCTATTTCGGCAGTTGAGCTTTTGAATCCTTAGTTAATTCAAGCATTAGCACCCCTTTTTAGTATTTGTATGCTCTCCTTGTTCCATTACAATCATGGTAAAAATCTAGTACAGTATCGACCGAGTCTCCTGAAATTTATCGGTTTTCATAACAGCTGGTATGGATCAACATGGGAGAATAGCCTGTCATCTGTTCCAGCTAGTTATCTGTGTCTGTTGTTTGGGCCGGGAAGTGTGAAACAGGTAAGTTTCGATCTTGCATTTCAGTTGCTTAGCTTTTACCAAAATAAATGTGATGGAATCTTTGATACTTGGACAGGAAATAATTGTTCAATGTCCCAAAGATTTAGAACTCGTGTTTCATCAAATAAGGGAAACACCAAACCATAAAAAGCCCGAAGATACAAAATATCTTTGGAAGCTGAATATCGGCGCCCTAAATTTTTGTAGAAGACGACAACTGCTGTGGAGTGTGGACTATGAAATAAAACGGTATGGTGATTGATGTTATGTAGTGTACAACGCTACAACTTAATCAAGTTGTTTCCTGATATCACTTGTTTTTTATGTGGTTTGAGTTGAATTTTTGAGTTTATGTTTGTGTTCCTGTTTGAGTTAATAGTCTTTTTGTTGGTCCAGATAATGGCAAAGTAAAAGACTAGTGGTGAATAGTCTTTTAATTTTTTTGTCGATAACACAGTTTTTCAGATATAACATTGTAAAAGAGGAAGCTTACTGAGTATGTTAGTTTCACTTTCTGAACCTGCACATATGACTGGGTAAAGAGTCTAAGACTAGGCATATGGCTGCAGCAAGAGATTAAACGAAAGACTTTCATTGTGGAAATAGAAGAATTACAGAACTTGTGTGCTTTAAGCTGAATAACTCCATAACATGATGAGCTACTGTATTGACCAAACAGCACTTCCCCATCAATGAGCAGAGTACGTCAATTGTAGCAAAGAGCATGAATATTGAATAGACAACACAACACTACAATTGCTAAGTAACTATATCTGTGACGAAACATTGTTTTTTACATTATAATTGACAAAAAGCCATGAGTTGACTCCGATACCAATACAGACAGCAGTGAGTGACATAATCTTACTTTAGACCCTTAATGAGAGACAAATAAATAGAGTAGAATCGTATCAGATACCAAACCAACTTCAGATGATCAGTTACGACGAAAAAATCTTCTATGTGGGATTTAATTTATTGTTTAATCTTTTGTGTAGGTGGTGAGTACTATCGTTGTGACATGACAAGGCTTCAAGAATGTACAAAAAATGTGATCTTTTTTGTAGATAGTGAGTACTGTTGTTGTGACATGTCAAGGCTTCAAGAAAAATATTACTTACTGCCTACAAAACAACTTTATGGTACGTTCTTGAAACCCTGTAATGTCACAACAATAGAACTCACTACCTACAAATAATATCAAGTAATCAAGTAGGACCGTAACAGTATGCCACTAACATATTAATAGCCCAAGCAGCAGTATGCCATGTAAGACATACCAGTTCAGAAAAGGATTCCCGAAATGGAAGTTCTCCCCGGCAAGCAAATCATGAATGACTGTATCCGGATCAGCCTCCTTGGGGAGAAATTGTGAGAGGAAGCTTCTTTCCTTTTCAGATAAATGGCTCTCCCAAACCTATGACAAGTTCCAAAGACACATGTCACAGTCAAAAGGACAAATTTATCTGAAAAATAAAAATTGCAATTGTAGTGAATTGACAGTTACCTCGGATGAGAGAACCTCGGACATACTTTTTAATTGAAATAGCTCCTGAGGAACAGACAGAACATCTGCCAATATATTATGGCCCTGAGGACCATGTTCAACAAATGGAACCAAGTGCCTCCGTGATATACCAATTTGTTCCCTCTTAGAAACAACACTCTTTTTCTTGCTATCCCACTCTAGAGAGATGTTTGGTCTTGTCTTTAGGTTATGATGTGGTGGTTCTGTTCTTTTCCTCTTTGCCCTATTCTGATCACGAGATGTGCACCCAACCAAACTAGAAGCATTGACCCGCTTTTTTCTCTGATCAGCTGCCATTTGCTGAAACTTAAGTATATCACAGGGGTCCAAATCAATGCATTTGCAATCTTGTCTTCAGCCAAAAGGTCTCTTCTCTAACATGCAAAAGTGAAACAACCAAAACAAGTCAGCATGCCTAATAAAGCAGTCCCTTAATCCACACAAAACAGAGAAAGGCAAATAATCCGGAAATGTAATATCCCCACCACCACCACCAAATTAAGTAAATGCGAAAAAAAAACAGGTAGTATTTCAGCACTAGCTGTTGAAATAACACATTACATAATCAGAAAGTATTCATGCATACTGGTTCCACCGAACTCATGAATCCTGGAGCCTGGAGGTATCAGCCAAAAGGCCAGTACATCACGCAGGGAAAAACAAACTAAGTTGTCAAAAATTCAGAGTCTTTGCTTCGAAGTGTATAACAGAGTCTATATAGACAGCAGTTAGCAGATGTAGGATGCAGACAGAGAGCAGCAACGATTGGATAATCACGACGACAAGCATGTGGCGCAGACCCATTAGTAAAATTCAAAAAAATAAAAATAAAAGAAAACGGCACTACGATACATGATAAACCCTGCCCAGAACTTGAGCTTAAGGGGGAATACATGCAATGAAATGACAAATTATGCTATGGATGAGTGGTGACTTGTTGACAGACAATAAATCCATAACATGAGCAGGAGAATTAAATAAAGCATTACTCAATAAGTAATTGAAAGGCGACTAAAAATACAAGATGAAGAATGAGTGAGCAAAGCCCTAAGAAATCAAATTTTGTAATTGAATTAAATTAAACAGGCAGGGAGAGAAATGATTGATTATACCTAACCCACCTACCTGTTTAAGGAAGGAGCAGCGAGCGAATAATGACCTCCAAAACGAAAATTGACGAAATAGGTTTGTTTAGTGTGAGTTGCGCTGTTTGGAAGTTGACCTTGGGAAGATAAATAGACAAACTTTGTTCAACTGGAAAAGATCAAGCCATCAAGGCAAGAGTTGGAAACAGGCTGAGGAGTGAGGAGATCGATCTATATTGAGAAGAAAAGGAAAAAGGCTGTGAGGCAGGCCCAGGTGAAAAGCTCATATAGTGCGACTCCACTCCAGCAGTCCAAAACATGATCTCAGATTCTCAGTCTTTTAAGTCGCCGATCAAGATTCAATCGCCATCACTAGAGCCTTCTTCTCCATCTAATTCCAGGTAATTTCATTCCTCTTCTTAAATTTATGATTTTTTTTTTTGTCTCTTCTTGATGCGTTTAGAGTATATTAATTACAAGTATCACCTACAGATTATTGGTGCTATGCTGAATGTATTAAGTTTTGTAAGTAACTGTCTGTCTGTGTGTATTTGTGAATTTGAGTTGCATAGAATTCATTGCTTGCTGCTAGCCATGATAATTAGATTGAATTTTAGCGTGTGGTGTGGATATAACTATGCTTTACCATATGTTATGTCATCTAGTAAGAGATACTAAGGCAAGGGTGGGTTATAAGTTCACAGCTTTACATCAAAGATTGATCTTCTTTTTTTAACATGGAAGAAATCATGCATGGGGACCAAACTTGATCTTTTTTTTTTTTTAATGTTCATTAGGTGAGAGAGCCCAGTGAGCCATGTGCCTTACCACTACTAGTCTAGTCTGCGATTGTGTGCCTCCTCCTAGGAAACGGCCTCGCCTGCAGGCGATTGATGATGATGTTGATCGCATTAGCAATTTACATGAAAGCATCATAGGTCAGATCCTCTCCTACCTCCCCACTACAGAGGAAGCCATGCGAACATGCATTTTGTCGAAAAAATGGGAATTCAAGTGGCGTTCCATCAATCGTGTCAATGTCAGTGATGCGTTGTGCAATGAATTTTCAGATCTTTTTTGGACGAAGCCCCTCTCCAGATTTTATGATTATATGGTGAGAAGTGAACAGCTTATAAATGGAAAGCCTGTTGCTGACATTATGGACAGGATGTTACTTTCACACAACGTCACAAATTTCACTCTCTACTGTTGGCAAAAGTTGGACGACTTGTGCCGTTTAACTGAGTGGATGTCTGCTGTGATGGGACCAAAGCTTGAGACTTTTAGGCTACTGTATGCTCAACAAGAAGATCAAGCGAACGACTTCGTCTTACCTCCTGGCCTTCTCAGATGCAGCTCGTTGAAAAACTTGGAACTCAAGTTACGGTGCACCTTCAGACTTCCTTCCGTCTGCTGTTGCTTCTCTAACCTCATAAATCTTTCTCTCCAGAGTGTTGAAATCTTGAGCGAGCATTTTAGTAATACTGACACTCTGATATTGAAATTTAAAGTCCTCAAAGCGTTTGAGATGTACAACTGCACATGGTCAAATGTGAAGTTCGTCGAAATCCATGCTCCAGCACTCGCTACATTGAAGTTACTTAATCGGTGTGACGATGGAGTTAGAGAACTAGATAACCATGTAATCAAGATCCTCGGGGCGAACCTGACTTATTTAAAAATTGATGAAGCCCTTAATTTGGTTCTGAAGGGATCAACAATTGATTGTGCATATATATGCCCTTCCTTCGATTCCGATAGGTGTGTTGAGCTTCAATTGGCTTTCTGGAAGCTATTGACAGAATTATCAACTGTCAAGTATTGGATTCTATGCGAGAGTGTGACAGAGATCTGTTGTTCTGCCTCACCTATTCATATTATTGTTATTAGTAATGTTCCCTTTATAAAGGCGCCATTTGACTTTTGGAGTCGACTGTTACCATAAATTACATAAAAACAAGTTTTTTTTAACACAAGTACTACATTTGACCATTGGTTTATGATTTGTGAACTTTTACCTTCAATGGCAATCAATTTCATAGTTCAACAAGTACATGTAGTTATCTGGGCTATGCTTGATTTATCTGACCAAAGAATTTTGGTTCTATGTAAATCCTCCTGCCAAGGCTATCGCGGAACTGGATCGAGGACTTGTTCTTCCTAGGTATGATAAGCTGGTGCAGCTGGAAGTTGAGAACCATGGTAACCGTGAAGGATTGCTGAAGTTACTTCATGCAGCACCATTTTTGAAGTTTTTGGAAATACATGTGGTAAGCCAGCATAGTACCATATATTGGATGGATATACATATGTATACAATTTTTGTGCCTTACACTCTAGGTCATTTTCTTTGTTTTTTGCCAGGGATTTTGGGGTCATGATGATTACGATGATGTAGAACCAGTGCCACCGTGTGTTATAAACTCCTTGGAGGAGGTCACATTCACGGGTTATTTTTATAGAGATCACCAGTTTGAGGTAGAGAAGTTTTTGTTGAGGAATGGCAAACAACTGAAGAAGATTATTCTTAAATTCGAAATACACTTGCTGAATTATGAATTTGTTGGGAAACTATCTGCATTTCCTAGAGCTTGTTCAACCCCTCTAGATATTATTGTGTTGGGATTTGGTGATCAAGTGTGTTTTGGCAGACCGTTGCCAAATCTACCCACCCCTATGTGATTATATATTTGCGGGTGGGCGACGGAACATATGATTTCTTGTTACCACTAGACAAGACGAGAAGATGATCGATCAATATCTGATGAGCACGCTGGCAAGTGGCAACATGATAATGTGGTTTCTTAAGCTACCCACATGTTTTTAAAGCTCTATTTTCTCTTGTATTTTTATTTAGACTTTTAATCTTTATTTAGGTATATCTGAAGTTTCGGATTATTTATGATCCTAACCTTTTTGTATTATTTATTTCTAATATTGTGGAAACATGAGAAGACTATTTATATGGAATATGATCCTCAGACTTTGTCATTATCTCTGTGGCGTGCAATAAAAGTGAGTCGATGCATTTTTGATTTAGTGATCGATGTTAGTATACATGTTTCATTTCTGCAAGTGTGAGGATGAGGTTAGGTTCCCTGTTTGCTTGTGTGTAATCTGAGAATAAGCTCATCATTATCCTTTACTAGCTAACTTGTTGAATGAAGCAGTAAAGTAAAGGAGTCATTTTTCTTGGCGTCCACTTCTAGTGGTAGAAACTTGTACATCAATCCAAATTCTGCTCATTTTGTTGGCAAATTGGGAAGAATTGGATATTGTTCCTATCGAATTGCGATAAGTAGTTATCTAGCTCACTTATTCGGAATTTGAAGTTTAGAAAACTACACCTGCTTGCATACTACACTCATTTTAGATACAGAAACGCTGGAGTATGGCTGCACTTGAAAATTTCCTCCCTCAAATTAACAAAAGGGAGAAGCAGAAAGAATCAGGATAGAGGAGAAGTCTAGTTTTCTATTTCTTTGATTGCCTCCTACGCGTCCGGACATAGGTATACTGGTCGGTAGCTATTTGTCTCCGGGGCTAAGCTAGACTTAGGATGTGATCAGGCTCGGGGAACTTGTTTTCCCAGATCGCTCTTATCTAGCTCAGACCTTCATGCATTGCACACTGGACAATTCCGAGCATAGATCAGCCTTGGGGAAGGTTATGCTGAGGAGACATGTTCCTCCCTAGACTTCTCTATGCTCCGTGTTCTCCCAGCATGAATCATTCTAGGGAAGGTTATGTCTGGAAGCCATGTTCCTCCTTAGACAGTTAGACTTCTATATGCTTGACTGTTCTCCTAGCATGAATCAGCCTAAGGAAAGGTTACGCTTGGGAGCCCTATTCCTTTGCAGGCTCAAGATTCAATCAGTTTGTTTCTGTTCATGATTTAAGCAGTAGTTGAGATGATGATGATGATGTTTAGCTAGGTTTGAGCTGATTCGGGTTTTTTCCTTATCTTCTTGAAGTGGGTTTTTTCCTTATGATTCAAGTCGAGTTGTTTAGCTATGATGATGATGTTTAGCTAGATTTTGTTGCTGATAACATAAATCAACAAGAGATGCAATTGAATTCTTCAGCACAGGTTGTTGGTAGTTACGTTATTAAGAGATTAGAAGTAATTTATTGTCAAAATGGCTACGGATGACTCTTGCGAATACCAGATCATAATATAGAAGAAAGATTATTAGCTGAGACATAGCGTACTTCTCTCAAGAAGGAAATGAGTTTTACTTTTATGCAGCTATTTCTTAAATTTAATTGTTCTGGTCATTTAAGTTATTTTATTTTAATCTATGTAATTGATAATTTGATATGCTTTTTATTCTTTTCGTCAAGATAATAGTAACAACTACTAGGCAGATGTACGGCGTAGTTCATATATACTGTTGCTTGCCGGTATGGTATATTACATGTTTATTAGGACTATCCATGTCAAGGGTATAAACCTTTAACCTCCACCACATGGCTCGTTACACTGACTTTTATATGATTAATCAATCTCATTTGAAGGTTCTCTCATGCTTGAGAGGCGAGTTGCAGTAAGACTTACTGTTGTTTTTCTTCTCACATGTATACAGTTGAAGTTCTGATAAATTAGTTCTTGTTGAACAAGTGTACATGTGTATTGTGTGTGAAAACCTCCTTACTGCTATACCATTTTAGTTGTTTCTTATGTTGTGGATCTGCATTGATACCTTATTCGTATCTCTGTCTTTCCTACAGTCATCAGCATTCTCACACATGTTTTGTGTATATTCATTTCCTACTTGTGCAGAGGGCGTTTGAAGATAAAAGAGTCAACTGGTCTGGGTAGGATCGTGTCAAACCTGATATTGAGGAAGCATACTAACAGTGCAGCCACAGGTTATCTTCCTGTTTAGTTATTTTTCAATAATTATCCCTCAATTGCTTGCTTATTGTTTGTAGGGAGTGGAAAGAAACATAGTTAAGTGCTTGCATTTAGGATGCTGCAAGTATAAGTATCTAGTGACGGGTTAAAGACTTAAAGGTGATTTAAATCTTGATGTTAAATTATTGCTTTATTAACTTAAGCTCATAAAGTAAAATGAAAGAAGAATGCATGTGTCTTACAGAATTAAGTTACAAAGCTATTACATGAACCACATACTGGATGGTATATACGTATAGTTTCAGTTTTCAATCATGTTACTGTTTCTTTTATTTGTTTACATGGTTTGGAGTAGCTCCCCTACGACTAGAACTGAGAGTGAGAGTGACTTTCAAGCTACTTTACCCAACATCCTAAATGAGACAATAATTATTTTTTGGGTGTTCTTATATTCAAGCTACTGTACTCCAATTTTCTTAGAGGTATATCTTATTCTCCTTTCTAGAAGTTGAGATGGACTATTGAATTTGCTAACTGTTACACCCCTGCATATGTAATTTTCGTCTTAAGACCATTGAGGAAATTAAGTGCCTCTAAAACGTATAATTAAGAGGTGA
>JAYMSO010000115.1:0-10984 GCA_036897175.1 Plantago depressa | reverse complement strand
ACCAGAAGTTATCCATCCTCAGCTACCACACTCAGTTACTCCAAACTATCCAAGGACTCGGTCCAAGTCGAGGACGGATAAAGGGTGGGCCCTGCCAACTGTCCCAAACGATAAGGAAGATATATCATCAACCATGTCAGATCCTGGTCCGATTTGGGATGCTGAGCCTAGATGGGATGCCGAACCTAACTGGGGCGTCGAAAATCCTATAGAACTTCCAGGGCCACTAGAGGACTCTGAAGCCTGCGGAGAAACAGAAATGGTCCGTAAACCCGAGGAGAAATGGATTGTCACTAAAGGCAAATTTCTTGCAATCATTGTATGCAATCATTCCTGTAGGACTGTGCAAGTGAGTTCTCAGGTTGTTGCCCCAAAAGCGGAGCATGATGATGGCACATTGGATCTGCTACTGGTACATGGAAGCGGGCGGTTGAGGCTGCTGAGATTCTTCTTGCGTTTACAGATGGGCAAACACCTTTCCTTGCCATATGTTGAATACGTTAAGGTAAAGAAACATATCTGTATCCACTCACCTAATGCCATTTGATCCTCACACCCCATGCCTGCACATGAAGGAAATGAAAACAGGAAAAGAGAAAAGCAACAAAAAAGAAAAAAGAAAAAAGAAAAAAAGAAGCATGACACTGAGAGAGAATGATGCGTGTTTCCCCACCTTTAATAACCCAGCTTGACCCCCTGTGGTTTGAAAAATTAAAGTGTGCAAATGCTCTTTTCATTTTGGAAATTAACTTGCCAATTGAGTGTCTAATTTCTTGAGTGAGGTAGATACTAGTTTTATCCGTATATTTCAAATTGCGTGAGGTGATGCTATCGGATCTCTATCCACACAGCTCCCCTTAATTGAGCTGATTAGGAGTGTTAAATAAGCTAATCAAAAACAAAACAAGGGTCAGTCAGTCATACACACACAATAGAAATTCAATACACACAGAAGAACCCACAATACAAAACCACAACCTCAATTTTTCTCCATTTTCCTCTCGTGCTCAATTTCTCCATTCTGCTCCTCCTCTCAAACCACCACCGGTAACGGCCGCTCTCCGTCACATATTCCGGCGGCTGTTTACTCCTTTTCGGAAATCGAAAGGGCAAGTATTTTTATCCGTACGAACAGAACAGCTGTTACTTTTCCTAATACATTTCTGCCATTATTTTACTTTTCCGTGCTTTTGTTTATGCGTCTGGTGTTTTGCAAGGTGGAGTAGATGATCGGATAATTTGTGGATGAAATGGTTGAATTTGGAATATGCCTTTATGCGTTTCTATTGGCGTATATCCAATTTTGTCTGTTTATATGAGTTATCGGATAATCTATACTGTGTATCCTTTGTATGAGCGCGTAGTTTATTAATCTGATATGTGAATTGAGATTTTACAGTTTGGTTGAGGATACCTCATGGGAGGTGATGGATGTTTGTGTGTATTCAAATTCTTAGGATTGTCATTTATTTGCAGAATGAACATGAAGAAACCAGCAAGTTGAAGGCATTTACTCTGTAGGTTATGCGAGTTCTGTGAAGAATTGACGTTACTACGCTAGAATTCTTTGGCTATATTGCCTTGTGAAGAATATGTTTCAGAAATTTAGCTGTATTGTCACTTGGATTTTTTTTTATTTTGCTTTGTTCTGAGATCGATGGAAGTTCGTTTACTGTCGGACGTAGCTGTAGAAGTTATTCTATTATCTGATTCACTCCTAAAAGATGAGAAATGCATTCTAAATGAAGCAGTATTTGCTTTCTTTTCTTTTTTACATTTTAGAAAGGGGGATTCTTGCTCCAGCAAAAAATAATTCATTTTGTGTTATACTGTGATGCTTATTGCATAATTTATGGTAAATAATGCAGGCTTACGGTGGTAGTCTTTTTGGACATTGGACTGTTAGAACGCTTCTTTCTGGAACCATGCATTACTAGATATCCTTCTCTTTCTTCGTCTGCATTCTATGCTTACAAGTCAATATGCAGAAGAGTGTGAGTCTGGCGAAGAATAGTTCTTTAAGAATAACAACTCAGCAGTCTCTTCGTCGTCTTGGACTTTGTTCACCAACAACAACTGGACAACAAACATCCCCAGTTATCTTCCCAGAAAAGCGTAGTAGTAGTAGAGGAAAGGCATCAACACGTGGTGACACCGGTGTCAATAATGTTGATCCGAAGAAAGCTAGAAGGGAGGAACATGGTATTGATATCGGAGATGAGAAATCTGACTTGCTGGGGTATGATGTGTTCTCGGGGAAACTTTCTGTAGATAAACGGAAGTATAGTAAGATATCTGAGGAACAAGCTTCACAAAATACAAATGTAGATCTAGTCGATGCCAAACTGACAAGCAAGGCACTGATTTGGGGTTCTGAGATGTTACATCTGGATGATGTTATTTCGGTAAATTTATTTCGATTTGACTGTTTAGTTATCCGTACTGTGCGTCTTTCTTTCGTCTCTTCATACATCTCTTTGGATTTTGCAGCTATCATACTGTGCTGGTCTTAGATACCTCACCGTGCATGCCTATCCATTAAGAAAGGGTTCGTGTTTCCGCTTTACCAAAAGTGGGAGAAACCAGAAAGACTTCCGCTTTTTTGCTTCTTCCCCTGAAGATGCACTTCAATGGGTCAATGCCTTTGCTGATCAACAATGCTACATAAATTCTTTGCCTCATCCAATGGCTTCTAAGAAGCAGAGTCCAGGTCCAACTTTCAATGACTTCGCTCCTGAGATGTATATAAGATGTAAAACTCCGCCCAAGATGTTGGTTATTTTAAATCCTCGATCTGGACGTGGTCGTTCGAGCAAAGTGTTTGGCGACATAGTTGAACCTATATTCAAAGTAAGTTAACTGAGGTAATTCCAGTAGATTTTACAAAATAATTGTCTTTGCCTGACTCTTAAGTTTTAAGGGAGTGGGGAAGAAAATCTGAAAAATGGAGGTCGAATTGGCAGAATACGGAGAAATTGTAAGGATAATTAACCTGGAAGAAGAAACACGGGAGGAGGAATAAACAATATATTGTAGACAACAGTAGTTATTAAATTGTTAAGGTCAAGATGAGTTATAGTATAAGTGGCTTCCTTTCCTCACGTGTCTGCATCATAAAATAGCAGCCCACTTGCTTTAAGTTGAACATGTCTAAAGGCATCTTATAGCATGAGAATCAGCAAGGTCAGGCTGCAGAAAGCCTAGTTCATAACTTCATATGTTAATTGCATGCACTTGTGGGGCAAAATCACTGATACTTTGAAACGTGACTTTGTGTCTTCCTTTAATTTACTATTCCCTAATATTGACCTTGTTTTGTTCATTACTTGTCTGTTTATAGGCTGAATCTTAGTTTAAATATTTTGAGAGTTTAAGAACTGATAAATAGTTAATCTGAAGTTCCAAAATAATTTGGGGCAGAATAAAGAAGAGTTTGTGGGAGACAAAAAAACTGATCTCAACTCGAGAGGATAAATGTGGAGATGTTGGGTAAACTGATAAGCTGGACGAATTAGGAACCAAAGGGAAGTATCAATGTTAATAGATTCTGTATCTCCAATAATAAATCGTTAGGCGTTGAACAAATTTTGAACTGATTCGGGAACCAGCACATGGAATCCCAAATAATGTTGGAGGCGAAAATTACAGAAATGTCTCATCATTCTTCTAATCTTTTCTAACTACGCTCTCTTAACTAATTTCCATAGTTTTCGGACTTTTGGTGCCATGCATATCATATTTGCTGAGTATCCATACAACTATGCCTTTGCTGTGAGCCTGTGATACTTTCTGTTGACTAATAATTCTTGGTTTGCTGACCAGCTCGCAGGATTTCAGTTGGAGGTTGTCAGAACAACATCTGCCGGTCATGCCAGGAAACTCGCAGCCAGTGTCGACTTCAGTACATGTCCTGATGGTACACTTTCTATCTATTGAATTGCTAATTAGTCGACCTACTTGCAATCTACCATTTTGATGACAATTGATTACGCTGTTGCTGTCCTTCCAGGTATTATATGTGTTGGCGGTGATGGGATCATAAACGAGGTTCACACCAGTTACTCTTATTCTGGACTGTCAATTTGATTTCTTCAATTAGATGATTGCTTTTAATTGTCATTCACAATTTTTCTGGAATCTGAGATATACCTCTGCACTAACTATATACACATCCTTCCTTCAATAAAATTGTGGCCTTCCTCCCAAAAGCGAAGAGAAATATACCGGTCTACAACTAACCTAATAACTTTGCTGAATTGCTTTTAATGACTAGATTTGTCTCACGATCTTTCATCATGAAAAGACTGCTTAATTGGTTGCTGTTTTAATCTTCTTACCTGCTCCTCCACTAAATTCAGGTTTTGAACGGCTTACTCAGTAGGAACAACCAAAAAGAAGCAATTTCAGTCCCAATTGGTATCATACCTGCTGGTTCTGACAATTCTTTGGTCTGGACTGTTCTTGGAGTCAGAGATCCGGTATCTGCTGCAATAGCTATAGTTAAGGTAATGGAACTGGGCCTGGTTAACATTTATATTGTTGTTGTTGTTGGTCTATTTCCTGTTTTCGATTGTGTTGAGCAACCAATGTTCTGACTTTGCTTCTGGTGGCACTTATCTGGGCTGGATATTTTGATTTAGAACAGTTCTATCGAATTGCATACGAATTAAAATTTGTTCTTGGGTACATCCTATGGATACACAGTTCTTGACCACTTAGAATGCCGATACATATTACATGGCTATTTTGAAACTTGAAATCTTGCTTTATCCGTTCATGCTAGGAGGTGTTTCTCTCGTAAGAATAATTCTTTTGGTCCAAAATCCAATGGCAATGTCATTTGCCTCGCATGTACGACCTTGAATATTAGTGAAGTCTGGCATACATAAACTGTTGATTGTGCCATCATCAGATAATTTATCAACAGATGAGATATTATGTGTAAGTTTAGCTCAGTGTAGCACCAGGTCTTGAGAATTACTAGTAAACTTCTGTAGGCGGGAAAAAACTGCTTGAATTAGTGCTGAGGAAATCAAATTTTTAGAAACTACGCACAGATTTAGATACTCATAGCTTTATATAATTGCACCTTTTGAAGTTCCTTGTGGCACTGTAAAATCTGTAATTGGAACCCCCTCTAACAAAGTTTTGAAGATTCCTATGTATGTTTTAAGGAACTATTGATGAGGGCAAATTTCAAGAATTTGTTCTCCACAGGAACATGTGATTCTTTGCAGAAGAACATCTGATGCATTCATGTGAAAAGTTAAAACAGATATTTGCTTCAAGTTAATCAGTGTCTAAGTTCTTCCTCGGTTGTTTTCAGGGAGGTCTTACTCCAACTGATGTTTTTGCTGTGGAGTGGATGCACTCTGGAGCTATTCACTTTGGGATGTCAGCCACTTATTTTGGGTTTATAAGTGATGGTAAGTTTTTATTTGTTGCAGTTCGATAGATGTTAGTCGTAGATTTTGATTGGGGTTATTAGTTGCCACTCTTAAAACTGAAAGTTAGACTGATGTTAGTTTGTTGCTAAGCAGTCGAACTTAATCCAGGATTGTGGCCTCCACATCCTGTCATGATACTGAAGCTTTCCTAGTTTGGAACTTCGATTTGCTATTCTCTATTCAACTTGCTCAAGTGAAGGCAATTGCATTTGTAACCTATCATATTCATGATTTTTCTTCTGGTTGAATTCATGACTCCCATTTTTCTCTATTTGCTACAGTTCTAGAGCTTTCCGGAAAGTATCAGAAAAGGTTTGGCCCCCTACGTTATTTTGTCGCTGGTTTTCTGAAGTTTTTGTGCCTGCCCAAGTATAGTTATGAAGTGGAATATCTTCCCGTACAAAGAGAAGCTGGAGATGGAAACATTTCCGCTGATCATGAAATTATAGACATGTCCGAGCTCTACACAGATATTATGCGCAGATCAAGCAAGGAAGGCCTTCCTCGGGCCTCTAGCCTATCCAGTATCGATTCAATCATGTCACCTAGTCATATAGCTGGAACAGATATGGATACAACCTGTAGTAGCACCGAACCATCGGACTATGTGCGAGCCATAGACCCTAAGTCAAAAAGGCTATCAGCTGGAAGAAGCAATTTGACAGCTGAACCGGAAGTTATCCATCCTCAGCTACCACACTCAGTTACTCCAAACTATCCAAGGACTCGGTCCAAGTCGAGGGTAGTTATATGGATAATGTTTACGATATTAATAATATTCTACTATAATTGAATTTATTTATTTTTTGTGTGCTTGCAATACCGATAAATTTAATATAAATGTATTTTACTTTAACTATAAGATGCATGTTGGCTAATTTTGTATCTCTATAAAGATTGAAAATGGAAAAAATAGTACTTTAAGATGACATTTGGTTTACGACTAAAACTAAAAAAATCAATTTAAAAACACCTAAAATTTTCATTTAACTCGATATTTTAATTCCAACCCGGTGTGAGTAAAATGAGTTTCTGAACTGGACAGTGGACACGTAATGTTAACATCAAAGGCGTTTCTCGAGCTTTCTAGTTTCTAATGTTAGTTGGTCCAGATAAGCTCAATAAAGTCGCCAAATTTCAGATTACGTGACCGAAATGTTCACCACGTCCATTTCATACACCAACACACTCACAAGCTCACAACGCAGTCTACTCTACTCACTATTGGATCCTTCACTTCCACCACTGATTATAGTATCAGAGATCAATGGCATCAGCGGTGAAGTACGTTCGTGTGCCACCGAATTCGGCTTCGCTAGCTGAGGCACGCGCCCGCGTGTTCCATTTCTTTAAGACGGCTTGCCGAAGCATCCCCGCCATTATGGACATTTACAATCTATACGATGTCGTTTCTCCTGCAGAGCTCCGATCCATGATCGCTTCGGAGATACGTAAGAACGCTCATCTCACCAATCCCAAGGTTCCTCCTCATCTTGTTACCTATAGTTATAACTTTTGATAAGCACTCCCTGATTTGATTGCTTGAAATTTATGATGAGTTCGTTAGTGTTTGATGAAATGTAAGCCGAGCAGATAAGAGCAGTGTTTATGAGAATTTACATAGGAGGCATTAATTGAAATGTTAGAATCAGGAATAGGATTTGTTCAAAATGTTTTAGAGCGTCTCGATCGAAAGGGAGGGAGTACAGTGTATAGCATTAGAGTACTAGTACTACTATTCCAGATTTTGTTCAGGATCGGGTTAACCGGTTAAGCAACTACGCTAATGGGCAATGGCCTTTAACGGACTATATAATTTGCCATTCAATTATATATCAACATTTTAATGCCTGGAGTCGGGATATACTGGACGATGGGAGTGACTATTTTTATATTCATTAAGTATCTACTTTGAGGCTTGTTTTCTAGGTTGATAAGGAGACGCATAATCACTAATTTATGTTTTTTGTTTTGGTTGAATTTTGTAAACAATATCTAAAAACCCTTGAGATAGAGATGTGAATGGAGATCACACGGATCGTCGATCAAAATTAATTTTTTGTAGGGCTCTGGTTATTCCGAGTGTGGATTTGGTTGCAAGCCCCACGCTTGACTATACTAGTCCTAGACATACTAGAGGTCGTGAGTGTCCAATTTTTTCATGTTTTCTTCGTATAGGATATGATTATCGACTTGTGTTGGATCCTAAGTTAGAAGCTTTCAAGTTGTATTTGATTATGCGAGCATCCCTCTATGATTTGAACACTTTCTCGGGTATCATCAAAAAAAAATTGATGTTCATAAAAAGCCAATTTGATGTTCCTTAAATCCTAGGTACTAGGATGAATACTAACACCCTAGAACGCATATAGAGAGAGGTTGCCAAAAAAAAACAAAGGGATTTAACCGGCATGAGAGTCAGTAGTTGATACCTTCAAAGCACGTTGCATTTGGCATTAATATCATGACTTCGCATGAAAATTCATAATTATCTGATTTCTCTCTGGTATTGATTGGTAGACTCGGGAGTTGGTCGATGACTTGAAATCTGGTATTGATTTGCACGGTGGCCAGACTAGACTGGGTGCCGATCCAAAAACGCTTATAAGAATTCTCTGTCACAGAAATGATTCAGAAGCATCTCAGTTCCTCAAGAAACAGTACAAAATCCCCAAATCTGTAACTTAGTACTCTGTGCTTTCTGTTATGGTCAGATTCCAATGTATGTGTATATTTTGCTGTCTTTGTAGTATTTTCTAATAGTAATGACTCATGACCTCATATTAGATTCATTCAGTTATGTCTATTCTTTCAGTCATGACACTCATGAGAAATGTGTGGCTCTTGTTGAGGAGAGAGCAATTGGATAATGGCATGTCATGTTTTGGTTGACATAATTACGAGTTGGGTGGATCATTTCCTATAGGTGTTGATGGTGTGATTTAAGTTCTATGGCTAAAGTACTCATCTCATGATTAAATGCGGAACAAATTACCGTCTGCTGATTGCTGCTGTCAAGTTATCAAACTTTCAAATAACATTGACGAAAAACAGAAATTTTTGAATAGGTATATAAAAAATTAAAAAAGGCAATGGAAAATAAGGAAAAAGAAAAGAAAATGTCCCGCCGAACTTCATGAAACATTTATACAAAAGCAAGTCTTCTTAATTGACCAGATAATACATTTGCTGCTCTACATTTCTCCACATTGAGCAATGACGCATGCCAGCTTAGGCTTGTTTTTCGGTCCAGTGGCAACATTTTCAATCTTCCTCAGAATCAAAAGCCCATCTCCAAGTACACGCTGCATCAGAGTCGGTATATTCAGCAACCATAATAGTTCTGCAGTACTAAAGTTTGTTGTGCATTTTGTATGGGTGAAATAGCTTACGAATGATTGCACGGCAATATAGAGTGCACCAGCTAAATTGGAATTCTATGAATCACATATGCTTAGTGGGTGCTTTACCTTCTTGCATTTGGATGATATGTTAGTTTCAAGAGTTCTAGCGTCTATAGTACAATATAACAAGCTGAAACTCTTTTTCAGCGTTGGGCCCCAATCTCCACTCAACAAAGGCATGGAAGTTCCATTGTTGAAGTCTACAGAATTGTCGAGGAGGTCTGAACCTTAGCAGTTTCACGCTTCTCTTTTCTTTATGTCTTCGTCAGAATTATACAAATGAATTTTGCTCATTAATGTGGTAAAGAGATCTTTGATGCAAGAGAACATAAATATGTGACTTCATGAAATAATAACTCAAAGTGATTTGGTTCATTGGTGACTGAGATCGAAGCAGAACTGATGGCAATTGGGGAAGAGAATAGCAGAATTAGGGATGAAGTAGATAAAAGGGTGACTTGGAGAAGTGACGCTAACGGAGTTACTCGGAGAATTCTGGATCTAGAGCTCAAGGAAAATCCCTAAAACAGGATGTTCATATCAATATTTATCAGTCTGAAATAATAATGAATTAGCTTTATCTTTATAGGCTCTCTATTCTAACTAATAGCAAACTATTCACTAGACATAGATTAACATTTTAGAGTTCTAACTTCCAACTGCTCAGAATGGAAATGGAATGAACCATTAAGTATGATTTTGAAATGAAGTAAACAACATTTGGACATTTTAGTTGCTTGGAAGCAGAAATTGACTGTTTGTCTAACTGTGGAAGGCAGAAATTCTCACATTATAGGGTATCTGACCTGAAGATTTCTGGTCTGTGACAGTCTTATAATGAATCTGAAGTTCTCAGTTTTAGCTTTCACTAGAGCAATCTGCTGTTGCTTACACATTTTTATCAGTCTGCTCGTCAAAATCTGAAAAAAGAAAGAAAAAGGTTTCAAGTGATAAAAGAGTTGCAATTAGAGGTGATTGTTGCATGTATATATATTAATTTTTCCTTTTGATTTCTGCAGACAGTTGATCAATTCTTTGCTCTTAAAGTTCCAATGAGACTAGGAGAACTGAGTAGCTTGTTTCGTGGCATTGATAATGCATTCCAAGTGTACACTACACATGTACTTGAAAGCCTAGGTACTGTATCACTTATGCCCCTCAAATGCTAAATTAAAATCTGTATTTCTGAAGTTGTTCATTTTCTGTGCAAAAAAGGCATGAATATTAATCAACTCTACTTTATTCAGTTTGGAGTCTGTATATACCATCAATTTACATTTTTGTATCAATATATGGATGGTTAGCATCTATCCATAGTTGAGCTGTGTGTCCTTCATTACAGCGTCTTCATCTCTAATTTGACAATTATTCACCCAATCCTCCCTCGTACCATGACTAAATAGTTTATGCAAAGTTTTCTGTATGACAACAGACTGAAGTATCCCTGTTCTTAAGCTATGATAGTTAAAGATAAAGCTTCCAGTAATTTTCTATAATGCGATACTTTGTCATTCATAGAGACCCTATGCTTTTTTTAGTGCAATGATCTTCATCTGAAAAGTACTCCATATATATTCCCTGTACTATCCTGACATCAATGCCATTCTGTCCATCAGTCTGGTGAACAGGGACAGGGTAAAATTTTTTTGTCTTTCATAGTTTCATTTTTTCTTTTAATCTTTTTTTCCACCATTGCAGTTTTACTCCTAAGACCTTATTCCAGTTATGTTCCCATTTATTTCATATTGGTCTTGATCTCATTAATAGTGAGCCTAACAGAAAGAGAAACCACCAAGTAAGCCTACCACATTGGCATTATAATCTGGGTTATGCAAAAGCGATATTCAGTGTTTTCATCTTGGTACTGTTCCGTGCACAATCAATTATACCATGGCATATCTGAAGCTTTGGGTCTAAGTCAGAATGCAGCTCCCTCTGTGTGTTATGTTGTAATAACTTTCTGCTGTAGTTTTTACTTTTCTGTGTGGAGTCATGGCTCCTGTAGTTTATTATGTCACCATTAATGTAATTTAGTGCTTAAACCATTCTAAGAGAACCTTATGGGTTTTTTTTTTTTTTTTTTTGTGTGTCACACTGAACTTGAATGTTCTTGCTACAAGCAGTTACTTGCAT
>JAYMSO010000114.1:0-11032 GCA_036897175.1 Plantago depressa | reverse complement strand
AGATCACATCGAATCACATTTACTTTCTGAACTCATCATTCAGTGTTGGTTTGCTTGGGTTTAGGGCTATCATGGGGATCTAACACCGAAGGAGCGCCAGATTCTCCTAGCTGAATTTTATCTGCGGCATAGTGACAGCGCCAAACGCATTGCTAATGAATTCTCCAAAAGGAAATTAGCCGGGCATGTGTCAAAACTAGAAACTATTGTGTGCTAATGGTGCTGGCATCAAAATGCACTGAAACTGGAGATGGAGGTATGTTTTTTCAATTTCAGTTCTCATGATGTGTGTGGTCTATGCACTTCCGTACATTGCGAACGACAGCTTTTCCGTATTATCTTTCTCAGGAATTAGGTCTACAAAGATACAATATTTGGAGACGATATTGCAACAGTTCAGAACAGATGATGTATGCGACTTTTGCAAATGCTCGAACACATGCGGAAGATGCGGTCAACTGCCAAGTCACTGTACTGAATGCATTACACAAGGAATATAAAGGGAGGACATTTGTTATCTGCAATATCTTGTATGATCAGACTAGCTCTGCCATTACTGTTACTTGTAGTATAGACTATTGGGTTGATTAAAATGCATACTTTTGCAGAGCCACTTATACCAGATCAGCCCTGTGCCATTATTAAACTGATGTTTCATATTTGTCTTGTCCATGCCCATTTTGCAAGATACAAGTACTAAGATGTATTATATCTGGTGCAAACAAACAATAACCTGAAGAACAAGAATATGTTCCTCAACAGCAGAGCTCTAAAACAAGAACAATGCTGAAAAAACTCGAATATGCTAGTGATATGGAATTTTTGGTCCAGTTCCAAGAACTCTCGTACTCGATAGTTTAATGCTACAGAAGTTGTTAGTTTGCAACAACTCGAATACAGGAAGAACAGAGCGGAATGCATCATAAGAACGAACTCTGTTACTTGATTAACATAATGTTACAAAAGCTGTTGGTCTGCAACAACTTGAATACAGGAAGAACAAAGCCGAAAGCATCATAAGAACCCGATGATAATTAGAAAAATGACTATTTTGCTCATAAATAAAATGTGAAATTCACAAACCAATTTACAAGTTTTAAAATATCCTAGATATTTGCTATTCGATTAAGGTGGCTGTATCAGCTGTCTGTATTTCCTGTAGCCAAACCTCTCCCACGCTGGGATCGGATAAATTCTTCTATTCTTGCCTTCAACTCTACGTCTGGTATTAGCATATCCGCAGTCAGTTGGGAACGGTTAAATGGATCAGTCTGCAATAATCAAAATAAATTAGTATTAGGATTCAGTAATCTAAGATGAGCTTTGTAAGGAAAAGGCACACGGTGGATGTCCATACACTATCACTTAGAAGATGCCTCTGGATAACTGGTCTGTCGAGAGTAACCCGTGACGAAGGCAAAATGACTGGATCCTTCATTAGCGTGTACTGAAATCAAAAAAATATAGAGCATGTTAACAACTAGAATACTAAATGAATTCAAATAACCAAACAAGATCAGCTTTAAGACTGACTTGTATAATTTAAATCAGATCTAAGAAAGATTCAAACAGGTATGCATGAGCACGCACAAGTTATTCAATGACATGGCATGTCAATAGCCAGAACGATATTGCAATCGGTGTATGTGTGGACCAGGTTTTATATATGGAACTTGGACTAGCAATCGTGCTTTACCTGAATTGGATCAAGAAACTCGTCTGGAATGTCTCCAAGAGCCGCCTCAGCGTCCAGCGCCTCCAATGCAGCAGCTTTAGCCTTTTCTCCTAGGGCAATAAACTCTTTTATAGTTCTGTACTCTTCACCGATTCTTTTTAAAACGTCAGCTGCAGCTCCAAATAGCTACGGTAACCAAAATAAAGTGGTTAGCTCAATTGGTCACAATTTGGTCCATCTTCAACTAAATCAGGCTTTGTTTTCCCTAACAAGTATAGATACACAAAAATTACCTGTTCATTGTATGAACGGCCATCCCTCGTGATGGCTGCAGGGAATATATTATCCTTGTCCCCTCTGGCCAGGTTGACATATATCGTCACAATCTTCAAATTCATAGAGATGGTATAGTGGAATCAGATTCTCTTCACATTCAAGATAATTATATAATTGAACATTTTACCATTACATTTTAAGATTAATTCACAGTCAAAGTGAAGATGGTTGGCCGGAAAAAATCAAAATGGGACAACTTCTTTGGGACGGGGGAGTATATACCCAATCTAGATATACGATGAGCAACATGAGTTCTGAAAATCACTGAAGTACCTAAAAGACTGACTTGAATGAAACATAGAGGGCTTGCTACAGATTAATATGCTAAAAGGCCCATGGTGGGAAATGCACATACAAAAATTAAGTACAGAAACCAGTGTCTTGATCTGGTCGATAAAGATCAACTTAGATGCAATCATTTACCAGATAAATCACCATATGGCGGTCACTTCCACAATAAAATTCTACAGTACATTAATAGGACTCTAGCGGTCTAGCCTTTTCAGACCTGAAAAAGATTCTTCATACCTGTTTCAGCAGCAATTTTGGCCGGAACTCATATTTCTCAGGATCTTTCAAGGTCAATGATTTTCTTTGGGGGCCCACTAGTTGTAATAAAAAATAATTTAGCATGCTCGCAACTCTTTCGACCTGAAGGAAGGAATAAATATGGATTAAGAACTCTATTCTGCGAGATGAGAAGCTCACTTATCAAAAGGAAAGTACGAACATACCATCTCTGGTAGTAGGAAAGGAGCAATAATCTGCTCGGAAGTGAACGACAACATACTGACATCTTCATTTGCCAGCTTCATATCAATCTTGATGATCTACATGCAGAGCAAGAAAACACATGTAAATAAGCATTCAAGTGGATAAAATGCCAACATCAGCCAAGTGCGTACTAACATTCTCCTGAGAGTGGAAAAGTCGAGTCCTCTCCTGCCTTTCATTGGCTGGTCTTCTCTCCCATTCCACTCTATTAGACATCTCAGCTTCCAGTTCTTTAAGTTCAAGGATTTTATTGAGACTTTCATCCAAGAGGAATATACTATCATTGACCAAAAAGTTCAAGAAATTCAGATAAACACCCTTCTCCTCCTCCTTCGCAATCTGTAGCAGATTACAGTTGAGTATTAGTATTAACCTTGAAATCTAGCCAACCACATGCAAAAAAATTAACGATGAAGTAACTCTAACCTTTTTCCAGACATTACGGTGACTAGGAACTTGCCATAAATATTCGAGGAGTTCGGCTATATTGTGACGGATGTTAAACTTGTCATAGAACTGGAAAAGGGTCATAAATGCAACTCAGATGAGTATTTCCAGAAAAACACCAGCCTTATAGCTATATTTATCACAAAATCAAGAAGCTGAAAATAACTGCTGAGAAAGTTTAATATGAAGCTTATACAAAATTCAGTATGCGTGCATTACCAGCACGACAAGCACTTGCAGCTCACTCAAAATATCAAGTTAGAGAAAACAAAGACAGAGTCTAAGATCAACTTGATCTGTTTCAAGAGTACACGACTATTGGGAACCCAATCCAAATTTAGATCATTCTAAGCAATAAAAAAAAAGGTTGGTATGTAACACATTAAGACAAGTGATTCAGACCCACAAGACTTCTATGTTGCAAATTTTGCGTTTGAAGTCACAATATATCAAAGTGCCCAGAGGTGAAGACTTCAAGCAAAGAGAAATACTTAGCCAGCTGAATCAACAGGAGTCGAACATAGAGCAGTGAAGAATTAAGACTATTAAGGAGGACCGAGATAAATTCAAACTGGACACCATGCTCCAAAAGTTTGTTAACTGATGAGAAATAACTAACATACTAACATAGGTTGACAACAGGGTTGAGGTAACGGAAGCAGGAAGAAAGTTCAGTTGGACAAAGCCTACAGCTTCTGGCCTACCACTATCATATGTATTTTCACAAAAAGCTCATTCAATTTTCTAGGCAATGAATCACACTATCAGCATCATCTCATTCTTGGACAAATATGATTCTTAAATCTAGGACTGGATTACATGGAGCTAATGAGTAGTCTTAAAATGTAATTTACACTTACTCACATTAAGAAACATCAGGAATCAAATATTACACTCGCATGTATTTGAACTAACAAAACAGCGGAGTAGAGAACCAAATAGACACATACAATTAAACAGAAACAAAGCCCAATAGCCAGGGACAGACACACACTTGATAAACTGCAGTTTATATAAGTAAAATTTCTAGTTCTATTCGTCTACCCAAATCTACAATTTAGAACACAGAACAATTACCTGAGTGTGTGAACCTGTGAATTCAATATCAACATAAAGCTTCAGCAGATTCCTCACAAGATACTTAAGTGACAACTCGTGCCCTTCAAACAAAGTTTCGGTGTTCTTTGAGCCACTGTAAACACCGAGTTAATTGAGAAACATTCGAGACAATCATGCTAGAAGCGAGTAAAGTTGGTATTAACAACTGATAAGTAATGTTACTCAATATACCTCCTCTTAGGCATCCAACAATTTAGTACTTCAACCATTTTAGCTCTTAGGTATGGATTTCTAATGTATTCCGGGCTTCCCATGAACATAATAATGAAGTTCATAAAGTCATCCTGTCAAACAGAGAGCATTGAGGTGCATATGGAATGCATGCAGATAATAAGAATCCCTATGCCAAAGGTGCTACAATGCCTGAGGTGAAAGTGCATTTTAGTTATTGTTTTTGTGTGTGTTGAGTCCTCTGGAAGTGTATGTGTGCATCATAATCGATTTGTTGTGCGTTTGAATGGCTGATAATGATCATGTGAAATTTCATGATTGTTGAATTTAGTGTGCTTGGTTGAACTTGAAGGGGTTTGGGTATGGACAGCAAAATAGGATGCTTGACATATGATAATCTTTGTTGTTCACTAGAATTTGGTTAAGTGCTAGCGATTGATCACATGATGAGATCAGTTACTCGGTTAGTGATATGGATGGAGTTTCAGGAGTTTTGTAAGGTTGAATTGTTTTTCTTGTCATTTGTCATAAGTTCTTAGTTGAAGGGTCTGAACGAACGTTAAGTTGTATATGTTGTGCAAGGACCAATTAGTTGTCATATTTGGATTTTCCATATGATAATGTTTGAGGTTGGTTTTTTCTTCTTCAACTAACAATACCTTCTCTAACATTCAGATATAAAGATAATCGTCATGTCAGCAAGGGAGCAGAGAAATGGTTGGATATTGAACTCTGGAATTCTGTCGAAGAGTGCTTCGGAATTCTCAAATCACGAGGCTACAGAATTGCCACTAGCCATTTGGGAATGGATGCGGTATCTAAGTCGCCCTTTTTCTATTGCTGGATGAAAGTCGTCTTTTCTAATTACTTGAGTCGCACTCATACGTCATAATCTTCTTTTGATAATACTTTTCTTTCTTCAGGTCTCCATTTATGATGTTGACTGGTCATGCCCTACTGCTATTGTTGTTGGGAATGAAAGTAGGTATATGAGCATCTAACTGGACATCACGAATTAAACTTATTCTCCTAGTTTATTTTGAAGACTGTACACTGCCTAATATGGTAGTAGTTGTCTATTTTCAGGGGTATAAGCTCGGAGGCTCTTGAACTTTCGGATATACACTGCAGTATTCCAATGGGAGGAATGGTAGATTCATTTAATGTGTCAGTCGCTGCTGGCATTTTGATGCACCATGCTGTTCGTGACAGGATTTGCCGTAAGGTAATACCTTCCTCTAATTAAACCACTCAGTGGACTAGGTGTAAGTCTCATGAATGACCTATTTTCCCATCAGGAAAAATCACTTCAACTAGTGTAAATTGGGCGAGTTTGATTATTTACTAGTGCTGGGAAAAAGTTGTCTTTCTTATGAATTTCGCTCCCTCGAGTGTATGTCATGTAGAAAGAATTGCCTTTGAGACAGATATTTGTTTGTTTTTGAATTCATCGTTGCCTTTTTTTCTCCACTTGGTCTGCGATTCATAAAATAAGAAACAATCACTTATCTGGAATAATGTAATCCTAGTTGATAAATTATAAGCAATGAAGTTCCATAATGAGCCTAAATCTGTCATTAGTATTTTCTTGACAATGATTTGCATTCTAGTACTGGGGTTTATAGTCTCCAACTTAGAACATATGGTCGAATTGCACGAGATCACATCGAATCACATTTACTTTCTGAACTCATCATTCAGTGTTGGTTTGCTTGGGTTTAGGGCTATCATGGGGTGTGGTGAATAGGGTGGAGGCGTATTTGAGGTTGGAGTCGGAGAAGAGGATTGTGGGGAATATTGGGACTTATGAGTCTGCGGTTCTTGGTGTGGCGAATGCGAATCAGTTGGCGGAGTTGAGGAGGTCTAGGCCGAGAAGAGCTAGGCCAAATGTAGGTTGCTGGTTTGGTTTGTCCATTGAGTTGGCATTTACGAACTTGTGGTTGATTGTTGAATTTGAAGCTGTGTGGATTAGTTGATAAATGATTGCTTTGCTTGATCGAATTCGTAGTTGATTGTTTAGTTTGAATTTGTTGGATTAGTTGATAAATGATTTGTAGTTGATTGTTTGATTTGTGGTTGTGTAGTCAGTTTAGAAATGATATCCAGTTCTAATTCGGTGAGTTAGCTTGATCGAGTTTGCAGTTGCTGGTTTAGTTTGTAGTTGTATGGATTAGTTGCCACTTCTAATTCGTTGAGTTGGCTACTTAGCTTGATCGAATTTGTAGTTGTGTTGATTAGGTGATAAATGATAGGCAGTTCTGATTCAGTGCGTTAGCTCCTAGGCCTTGGGTAGAGTGGGTAAGCCAAATGAAAAATTAACGCCTGAAGAGTTTGATGGCAATATGTTACTATCGAGAGGTTACTTTTATACTACTTGTAAATCATTGTGATATCGGAGCATTGGAAGTACATTTCTGCTTGTTAATTGGTGAATCTGTTACATGATGAGACTGTTTTTTTTTTTTTTTTTACCTTACTGTAATTGAAATAAGTGTAATTGGAGATGGTTTATGCCTAATGTGACACACACACATATATATTTCTTTGTTTGGTTCAATTATCATGTTGGCTGTGGTGCTGTCTATTTATCCCGATCTAACTTTATGTATGTGCGTTTCAGATTCCTGGACCACCACCTGCAAAAGGCATAATAGAACACCAGAAGGAGATTGGCCTGTGGGGTTTAAAGCTTCCATCTGCTGATTCCATTGTCGTGCGAAGAACACTAGCTACTCTAACAGAGAATCCTAATGGTTTGCCTGGTGTTAACGAAAGTGCTGAACATGCTAAGAAAAGGGAGGCTTTTTGGTCATCAGTGAAGCCAGCTCACTTTGGAGTGAAATTGGGACAGAAATCTCTCTTGGCTTTCTTTCCCACCATCCTTCTTGGCATATTCTTCGCACTCCTATGCAGATTTTCATTTGGAAGATGGCTACTTTTGAAATATCCTTCACTCTTCAGCCTCGGGCTATTCAGGAAGGAGGGCCCTACCGAGGAAGAAGTGGCGAGTGCTACTTTTAAGATGTGGTTCGTTGGACATGGGTATAGCGACGGCAGTCTAGCATCACAACGCAACAAAAAACCAGACACAGAGGTGATTACGAGGGTAACTGGACCCGAAATTGGTTACGTGACCACCCCAATAGTCCTACTTCAGTGTGCTCTCGTTCTGTTGAGTGAGCGAGATAATCTGCCCAAAGGAGGAGTTTTCACTCCTGGGATTGTGTTCGGCCCTGACCTCCAAGAGCGACTCCAAGAGAATGGAATAACTTTCGACTTCATCTCGAAGAAGGCCCTTCCTGCTTAACTAGTACTGTCTGAACAAAATTGTGGTAATCCTGAATGGTTTTCTCACATCATGTGGCAATATTGTACTAATAAATAGTAATAATAACAATATATTGCCCTCCTTTTGCAATGGTACCATTTTGTGATCAGCCAAGTTATAATATACCTGCTCTTTATGTTGTGAGACTACTAGAATGTAAATTCAGTCTATTCAGATTAATGTCCATATATAAAGGTTGATATTGTTCATATGCATTACAGATTGAATCAAAACTTAACTGAACCTTAATATTCTGCCTTGTTCTTCAATGCTTCAATGAGGTCCAGAAGCACCTTCTCTGATGTGCCATTAACACCTCTAGCTTGCTTTGCTTTCTCCTTCACCTCTCTAACTCTGGCCCTCAAGCTTTTGCCCTTCATCAGCTCGATAATGTTCTCAGATATCTCATTTCTGGCAACCAATCTTGCCCCGCTCCAACCCCAGTCCCTAATCCACAATCCTAAACCCGCCCTCTCAACCACCTCAGCATTAACCCTCTGGTCGCCATGTTGCGGCCAGGCCAATATTGGCACACCAAGTTTCGTAGCTTCCATAACCGAGTTCCATCCGCAGTGACTCACGAACCCTCCAATAGATGGATGAGCAAGAATCTGATCTTGATTTACCCATCCCTTAACAACCATACCCTGCTTCTTCGTTCTTTCAAGAAAGGATTCGCCTACCATCTCTTCTACCTTCTCCCTATCATCCTTGTCCACTTTGCTGGTTTTTAGCACCCACAAGAACCTGCAACTGCTTTTCTCCAATCCACAAGCCAACTCTTTTATCTGCTCTCTCGACAATGCTGTCCTGCTTCCAAAGCTAACGAAAAGAACAGATTCTGGTTCTTGCTCGTCTAGCCATGGGAGATCATGAGCCTCTTTAGTCTCAAAAGACTCTAATGGTCCAACCGGAAGAATAGGCGCAACATGAGGGGTACTACTCAGTGCCTCAACTGCTTCTGGCTCAAAAGAGTCGAATGTGTTGATCAGTACGCCTTTCGCTTTGTAAAGCGACGAAACATTTGAACTTATATTGGCTGCAAAGAAATGACCAGGATTGAGCATTGGAGGAGGGATACTTGAAACTGGAACTTGGCCTAAACCAGGAACTTCAAGGGCATCTTCAGATGTCTTATCCTGTTGATGTAGCTGAGGAAGGTAAGACATAACCGAGAAAAATCTTGCAGAAGTTGTGATGACTACATATGTCGAAATCGACAAATCCAATGCGAGCTGCGTGATGCTACTAGCAACAGGAAAATCAGCTACGATGGCAGATAGAGGTGGTGATAAAGAAGAGAGGAGTGGCTTCAAGAGATGAATGGAGTTACAGATGGATTCGACTTGGATGAAGAAAGGATCCTCATTAATGAAGTTGGACTTCTTGTGAGGAAGTAGGTGAAACTCAAGGTGTTTGATGTTTGGATGAATGGCTAAGAAACTGGTTAGTTGGTCTGATTCTGCCGATGAAACTGTGGGGAAAGCCGTGATGAGTGTGACCGCACAGCCGTGTGACGATAACATGGCGGTGAGACGGAGGGACGGGATCAAGTGGCCCATGCCGGCACAGGGGAGGAGAGCTACATGGGGTGATTTGGTGGTGGTTGTTGCCATTGGTTTGGTGTGGAATTGTGAGAAGTGAGAACAAGTGTTTCAGTCTCAGTTGGTTAAGTGAGAGATTGTTTGTATAGGTTGGTGGAGTTTGTGGAGAATAGTTGTAAGTTGTAATGCCCCTAAAAATGCTAAAAGTTTCAAAATTCCAAGTAAGTCCCCAATCTCACTTAAGTCGTCTCTCTCAAATCTAAAGTTAGGAGATAACAAAAGAGTGTGAGATAAAATATCATGATGTATGTATGATAATGACATTAACATAACAGTAATAAATTCGTAACGTATAATAAAAAACAAATATAGCTAATATAACTAATCAATCTTAACAACAATCATTCATTGGTACAATCTAGGTTATAAGATAAACATAAAATGGTTGAAACCGCGATGCGACAGTGCATAAATCTTCTAGAAGAGGGCAGATTTCGAAGCAAGATCCATATTCATTTCGAATATGGATCATAATTCCTACATACTTTTTCTATAATTACAAGAAATACCCCATCTATTTGATATTTATAGATGGGTAGAGTTTCTTAAATTTCAGCCTTGCTCCCCAGCTTCACCTCATATTTTATGTAAGAAATACATGGTGTGTTTATTTCTACTAGGAGTTAAAAATAATAATTAATAACGATTATATTTTTTCCATCATATGAGAGTATTACTTTAGACCTCGTGTATACCCTCCAAATCTCAAAAACGGCATTAATAGCACCCTACTTGCAATAAGTCGAATTATAGCAAGCAATATAAATTTAAAATATTTTTAAGGTGTAATAAGTTTATTTCGAGCACATTATCGAATTTCAGTGTTAATTGTTAAGCTTTCATTTTCAATCCTGACCCTAACACCTGGTAAAGATTTCAAAAATTTATACGCCCGATTAAAACCATCCGACCCGATCAAAAATTTATGTAAAGAATCGAGACGGGATCGGGCTACCCGAACCCTTTCTCCCACCCCTGGACCTGGTAATATCAATGGGAGATGAATTTTCCCTCACAGTGCAATAGGACTCACAAGTCACAACAATAAAGAAATTTCACCCATCATCTTCTTCTTCTTCTTCTTCAATCACTGCAAATGAACTCCTGCAAAACCCTAATCCGTGGTTCCTTATCATGTCTGGAAATCCGAGCTCGTCCAGCTGCTATTCGACATTTCTCTTATTGTCTTCCACTTCATTCGGGTAAGCAACCTAATTTCCATTTCTCAACTCAGTATGCTCAATACAGTTGCTGATTCTTCTATGGTTGTTTATCTGCCTAACACAAGAAAGTTTTATTTTTTTCTTGCTTAAACAGCACTGAAATTCAGAACCCAGATGCCATTTTCACTCTCGAGAAAATTTAGTTCTGCTATTGCAGCTATTCCCTTGGAAGCTTCCTCTGATTTTATGGAGCAAACCATTACCGAAACTGCAATTTCAGAAGCTCCTGATCCGTCCCAACTTCATCTTCTCATCTATTAAATGGAAAATCTATCTCCCATTTTATACGTGCAAGCAAAAAAAAAAAAAAGCGACAAAGAGCATGTTATGAACAAATAGTAGTGATTTTTTTGAA
>JAYMSO010000113.1:0-11112 GCA_036897175.1 Plantago depressa | reverse complement strand
TTCCGATCTTTAGGGTTTAGGGTTTAGGGTTTAGGGTTTAGGGTTTAGGGTTTAGAAGAAGGCGCAGTTACCTAATGCGAGAGAACTGTCTAATACAAGGAGGAAGAATAAATGAGAATTTCTCTAGACTAACAGGACAGGGCATGCTATGGTAACTAAGTGGATAAGATTCGTCAATCCATGATTTCATATGTGGTTTGCAATTATAGTAGTGATCACAATGCCAAAATCTGGAGAAAAAAATAGAATAGGGTGGTCCGTTGGGTCTACATGTTGATTGAATTTAGTAAGTATCATTTATATTTATAAGTATAAGGGTAAAAGATGTGGATGGGTCAATTATAGGGAGTATTAATTACAAAGTAGGATTCTGGGTTACGCAAACAAGAGCAAATGGCCAAAATATATATAGAATATAATTAACTTAATTCCACCGGTTATTCGGATTCAATACTAGTAAGTAACAATAATAATAATAACGTTACTACGGCAAATAAGAAATAGCGGGCTTATTTATTATAACTGCTCAACAAGAATGTCTACTTATGGGTGTTCTCGGTGTTTTCTATCCTTCACAGGACAGTAGTTCTTAATAGCGAGCTTTAAACGAATTATTCCTACAAAAAGGTAAAATAAATCGTCGATATTTCCAGATATTTTTTTCCAAAGAGTTTAGCTTATTAGAATAGCAGCATAGCTTCTTACGGGATTAAGGACTTACTAATAACATATAATACACGTTACTATAACACATACAATAAGGATAGGAGTAATGATTGATTGAACCAATAAATAGGTATTTCTATTGTATTTCTATTCAACATCTTAGGCGGGTATATTCTAAATCTATATTCCGGGTGGGTGGTGTGTTATTGGTAAGAGAACATGTTCTAAAAGGGCTGTCCTATCCGAATAATAATTTCCTACTTTCGTTTCTACAATGTCGAATTCTGGGTGGTGGTTAGTGGGGAGTCATAATTAGCAATGCCTCTTTTTGGCTTTTTCCTTGTGAGATAGTGGTTCCAAAAACAAATCATAAACGAACTTTGTTGTATTAAGATGTACCTACCAAGCAAAGAAAGATCGAACCATAAGCGTCGGAGAATAATTATTTACGCTAACACAGAATAATCAAATCTCAGATATTTTCCAGTTGTGATGGTAAATGTCATGATAATAACAATAACCATATACTTTTTCTTTTCTATCTCACAAATTACGGTTCTTATAACGGATGCTATAGGAATTCTGTCTACAAAGTCACCAACTCCCCTTTTTCCAAGTAAAGAATAACTTCACTTTGGATAACTAGGAAAGGATGTTCCAAAAGTGACATAGCATGTTTATATGACAAAAAAATGTGCGCGAGGTTAAAAAACGTAAGCTGGTTAGCGTTCTGCAAACTAAAAACGTGGGTTATAATAAATATGTGCTTAATATACGAAGTGCCTTATATATGAAGAAGAAGAAGAGAAGTGATAAACTTTTACGTTGTGTTTTCTGATTTTCCGTTCAGAGGGTAGTTTTTCGGTCAGAAGAGAAGACTATAAAGTTTCAATAAGAAAGAACTTTTTAGAAGATAGTTGATGAGATCTATTCTATATAGTATAAGTGATTCGATAGAAGGAATATGAAAGTCTATATTTATATTATATTACGAAGATTACGAAGGAAGGATCCATGGCGTCAGTCAATCAGCACAAGCAAGGTACAAAGGTGTATTCTATTGTTTACCTTTCCTCTTTTCCGTATGATCCGGATATAGAATAATAAACTACCTTTTTCCAAGTTATCTAGGCGTGTACCAGTTGTAGCAATACCAAACAAATTATTTCCAGGCAGGTTATAGTTGGTGATAATAACAACTATTTTGGATTTGCTTTTCTTTTAGAAACTCTACCATGTTTTTTGGACTATATATAAGTAAGCTAATAAAGACAAACTCAAAGTAATAACATATACTATATACTATACAATCAATCGTATTAAAGGCGGTGGTAGGCGCTATTATGAAGAGAATCGACGAAAAGCAGACAATAATAGACAAAAAGAAGAATGTCAGAATGATTTCACAAAGTACCTAATCGATCTCCTGACTAAGCTAGTTTGTGAATCTTAACCTTTCTTTTCACAGCAGATAACCCAAAATCGTAGTAATATATAGAGTAGTATGTATTGTTGGACTTGTCCTCTATTTTTCATTATTTACAGCATTTTCTATAACTATAAGATGTCTGCTACAGTCTTTTACCGTTAATCAAGGCGGAGTTACTACTAATAAAACCTAAGCCTCTACGAGCAGTATAAAAAATTACAAAAAGTACAGGAAATTGGTTGGTGCCAATTACCAAGCATCTATCTAAGAAAACACAGGATAATAAGCCCAACAAAAAATTACCAGGTAAAATTCTATTTTTCCACGCATGCACAAAGTTATAAGGTCCTGAGAATAGAGGAGTATAAGAAAGAACACTTGTTTTACGAAAAAAGGGAAAGGCTTGTATATATATGGAGGCGTTTTATATAGTTGTAAGTCCCTCTTACTTAATTTTTATATTCCAAAAATCTTTATGATATATGATATATGATATATGAAGACAATATCAGTACAAAATACTTCAGCAAGGAAGTCTTTCAAGTTTAATATTTAATATCGAAGTAAAGCTCTTTCTAAATTTTTTACTTAACGAATGTAGATCATGTTTGATTCTGTATAATAAATCTTTATTATAAGGTTTAAGTGTTGCACCAAAAAGAAGATAGGTTTTAATTTCTTGTTGTAAATCGAGTAATCGAATAGTGGAATAATCCTACGTGGCTAGATAGAGTTGGTTTCATTACCACCTTATGTCCCAAATACTTTTGTCAAGGCAGATAAGTTAAATTACTTAATAAATAGAAGTTATGCTTGTAAGTTTGGACTTGGACTTTCTTCTGGATATTTTATTTATCTGATTTAAGAGAATTACTACCCATTTTATTAATGCAAAATTATGAGTACTAACCTATTTTTTAATAATATCTCCGAAGAATATGCCATAAGTCTTACTTGTTACCCATTAGCCACAGCAAAAACATAGAAATAGGAAAATGGTAGAATTCTTTATTGCTGGCATCTTTTCTCTTTTGGTAGATGCAGACTGTCTTTTATGTATTTTTCTATTTTTATATTACGATCCTTGCTGTCTTATTAATTAATTAAAATGAAATATTTCCTGATTCTCTACAGATCTATAAAATTTCTAGAAACCGAGATAACAAAATAAAATACGCCTAAACAAGCACCACAATTCACTTTATTCAAAAGCAGTCATAATAACGATTTACATCATATAGATTACAATACTTACTGCCTTGTTGTCTTTACCGTTGCAAATGCAGTTAGTATTAGTAAGATAAATATAGAGTAGAGCACAATTGGCAGGACAACGAGAAAAAAGTCCTACCTAGATCTGTATTATTAACTATTCTATTATATAGATAGTATGAGTAGACATAGTTCTAAACTTTCTTAGCACGTGTTTGGCATGGCCCTTAAATATCTCCATCTCCCTTATTAATTAACTCAAAACACTAACTTTTTTACTATCTTTCAGAGGTTTATGCTATCAGAATTCACTCAATTACTTACTACTTAGACTTAGTAGATAGGCCTAGGTTGATTCCGGCGTCTCAACATCTCTACGTATAATAAAGAAAAGTCCTAAATCCGTTTTCTTAAGTTAAGACTGGCTCTTCTAGTCCTAGTAGCATGGTAGGGTGTTATCTCACGTTTTAATTAAGAATTGCATTCAAAAAATCGCATTGTTTTCAAAGTTCATTCTTTAAAAGTGATAGGTATGAGACATTAATAGACGGAAAGAAGATTGTATTCTTCCTTTACGTTCTCCTCCGCTCCAAGGTAATCGCTTTCCTGTTTGTTTTACTTTACTCGTCGTTGAGTCTCTATACATATTCGCTGTTCGCTGTTCTCGACCCAAAGCAAAGGTATTTCCTTTCGATATCCTTTATCAGATTATCAGATCCCACTCAATGTTTTTTATACTAAGACTAAGGACTTTTTGTTTCCTAAACGTAATCCTAAGATATGAGATCTATACAAATTTTCTTTTGACCTCTTTGGTTAGTGCTTATACCTGTTGTAAACGTGCTCGGGTAAGAAATGTGACGTTGTTTGTTTGACTAGCTAAGCAAACTCTTTCTCTGATTTAGGAAATGCTACCGATTGGTGGATAAAAATATTTCATTGATGCATAGAATCTATCATGAACGAGTCTAATCTTCTTCCGTATAAACAACTCTTTGTTTTTGCTAACTAAATCTAAATAAAAAAAAAATAGAATAATCAAAACGTAGCAGACACCCGGTACTTATTTTATTATATATCATTTATAAGCGGTACATTTTCAGGTATTCCAATTCATTCATAGAAGGTAAAAGAACAAACAAACACCTAATTCGAAAGAAAACTACAAATAAATAAGGTTTTGCGTATAATGTGATTAAAGAACAGGACAGATCGAACACGAATTTCCACCAGTAAAAAGTTCTTCTATACAAAGCTTGTAGAGAATAGAGTAGAGAAAAAATAGAATATCTAGATAGAAGATATTTGATGTCTTTCACGAATCAAAAGCGAAAGAGGAGACTTGCTGTTCTCGTGGATGTTACTGGTTACTACCAAATTATTGAGGAGTTCTTTGGTTCCGTTGTGTTGGACTAACTGTCATAAATAGATGTCTGCTAATGAGAAACTGGATTTAGACTCGGTTTCGGTTTTGCCCCTAGATTATTGTAATTTACTGTACTCCGGCTGAAAAATAGAAGTTAGAATTAATAGCATATAGATTTTTTATTAGAGAGAAATGAAAACATAGAAAGATAAAAGAAGTCTTTCTTACTAAACGATAGATAATATAGATGGATTCTACCACCACACCACGTCGTGCGCACTGGTACTCTTTTCTTTGTATTTATATGCTTGCAATTTTATAGGTGTAAGCTTTTTCTTCCAACACTTTCTATAAACTGCCCTTCACTTTCAAATTGCTTAACGAATCCAATCAATCCTTTAATTTCAATTTTTAGGTAACAGAAAACTTAGGAATGAGATAGTCTACTCTTTACTCTTAAAAAAGATCTAACATTTCTAAATAATGCTTGTGGATTTTTAACTAGAAACAACCCGCAGCACTGAAGATCTAGAATGAAAAGAAATGAATGACAACTAACTGTATAGGGAAAAGACGATAGAGGAGAAATGAAACCCAGCTGCACAAAAAGATTGTCGATTGGAAGTTGGATCTAATAACTAAGAGCTCTGTTCTTGTTTTTTGGTACAACTACTTAACTTAAATAAAAGACCTCTTTTTTCTTGTAATTTAATTAATAAAGCACTCTAAATAATGTCTAATCAGATTTCTCACGCAACGCAAGCAAAGAGCACGGAAGGAAAAGATTCTACTTTGGATAGGCCGCACACTCGTTGACTGTAAAACAAACATGTCTCGCAAAAAAGAAGTTACCCAGATAGTTGAAGAAGGGGTAGGAATAATTCTCTGAGCTGAGGTAAAACTCTTTTCTGGTAGGTTAGGAAGATACAGAGAGGGCTCAAATAAAAAATAATTCCAAGTAACCCACCCAAAAATATCCAATTAGCAAACAAAAACTGCGAAATGCTTCTATTAAATCTATAAAATCCATAAGGAATCTCCCGCGTCTGTTTGAGTTTTCTCTACACGTATAAAAAGAACAAGAATAGTACATACAAATTTATTTTATTTCACATATTTTTCCAATAAATATAGAATATTACTACCCAATAAAAGAAATACGTTAGTAGTGATTTATAAGTGATCTAGGATATGTTACTTAGCAGTACACGTGGATGTCGAACGTAGGAGCATCATAAAGAGTTTGACTTTTCAAACTACTAAAGAATACTTTATTTAGAACTTAGACTTCAAGTATGTTAATTATATCTCCCATAAAGAAAATACTACGTGAGTGAGATAGATGGTCAAATTGACGAGACACGTGCTGGCCTTTAATATAGCTTTTTTGAATTCTTATAAGCATTCAGATTAGAAATTATCTCTTTTTTATAAAGATTTGGGATTGAAGACTATTTATTGGCTTGGGAGGAAGCAATATTCTCTGCAAATTTCTACTAACTGACATTTCTCTTCTACGACGATTGACTAATAACACTCTCCTTTTATCCGGTTCCGTCTACAGAGACAAATCACAAGCAAATATTGGCTGGCAGCTTTGTTTCGATATATTTTTGATCTTTTTTAGACTCCGAATCGAATCTATCTCAATAAAAGCAAATCATCTCGTACATTTATTCCAGAATCCTTGTTTCCTTATTAGTACCCACAATTGATTTTATTTTATGTCATGCTATTATTTCTTTCTTTTTATTTTTTAGTGATACCAATGCTGCTGCAGAGTATAGTTCTTGCCTAGAAACCTTATAAATAGGGAATTTTTGTAAATTTGTTTATGTCGTATAAGGTAAGGTGTGGTTAACGCGCTGCCTCCTCTAGAATTTTAGAAATGTCTAAAATGAAGACCAACATAATATAACAACATAATCTAAAAAGTAAGAAGTCTAAAAATAAATAAAGACGTGGAATAAGTTCAGTCATGAGGAAAGAAATATTCAAAACGCTAGTTCATTCAGAGTAGTAGTAACTTAACTAGTGATGACATATATCATTACCTATACAAAAAAAATGAAAGGAAAATAAAATAGGAAATAGTATATATATATTTATACAAGGGAGGAGCCGATCTACTTTAATTATTTGAATTATTTGGAGAACCTTCGTCTCTATCCTTTTTCTAAATATATGGATCTTTTACTTTATTCTTCCAAATTCCATCCTCTCATGGATCCACTGGAAGGAAGTCTTTTTATTAACCAAATGTTTTATTTGTATATATATGTATTTGTATATATGTATATATTATATATAATTCGTTAAATTTGGTTTTCTCCTTTGTTGGACTACTACGTGCACCGCTTCGGTACAAGATTTCCCCATTAGTAAAGATTGTGCTTCTTCCTTAATAATGTGTAATAAGAATTAAAAAAAATATTTAGTTATTTTATTATATTATATTATAAGCTACCTAGGGGATACATGAGGACAAAGAGCTAAGGGGCCTCTGCTAAAGGTTAATCTCCTTAAAGCACAGGTTAGGTGTAGTAGTAGTAGCAAAGCCTAAAAAATTCTCAAAACTAGGAGGAAACCACAAATCTAGAAAAAAGAAAGAATGAACTCCCTTTTCTGTTTATTTCTTTTATGTCATCATATGCTGCCGGTAGGTGCCTGTTAAGAAACGTTTGTACATGCAACTATTCCTATTCCGTTCGTGTTTTTGTGTTCTATATTCTTTATTATTTAGCTGTTCTAGCCTTTCACAAAATGGAATGTGTTGTTTTCTTGGAATAGATGTGGGATCATATTTCTTATTCTTCTAATTGTATCGTGTATCTCACAGTCAATGAAACTTAGGATAGAGGTAGGAGGGTGACGTCGTACATTACGAACCGGGTATCTATATGTATAATATAGTAAGGATTTACTTCTTTGAGTTAGATGTTTTACTCTTCCTTTCGGGTTCTATCAATCAGATTCTTTATACACAACCTTGGATTCTAGTCTGCGATGCCTTTCTCTACTTTCACAACGTAAGTAATAGAACATAGTTATCTGTCTTACCTTTGCTCCGGTCTAATCATTGCAATAGGAAGAGTTCAATACCTGAATTATGACTTACTATGAATATGATTATTACTTTTAGCTGAGTTCTACACCGAGCTCTGTTCTTAATTCATTTCGCATTTACATTTTTCATATTTCTCATTTTAGTATTCCATTGGTGAAAGGCCTAAGTCTGTATGCTCTTGAGAATCCATCTTACAGTTAGCTACAGTCATTGGTGCAATTCGGTCTTCTCTACCAAGAAATACAAGAAATGTAAAAACTAAACCTTTCCTCAATGACAAGAAAAGTATATAGTTAGAATTCTGTAACTATGTTTTGTTTTTTGATCGAAATAATGCAAAAAGTGGTACGTATATAACTAGATAATGGATATGGATTAAATTGGATAATCTACATTTTTTTTTACTTTGTTGTTTGCTTTGATTTGATTCTGGTGTCCTACTTTCTTTGTTTTTATCTATATTATTTTATTTACTTTTATTCGTTTAAGGAGAAAAAAGCATCTCCGGTTGGTGCAGCACTTTTCTTTCTCTATTTGTATTAGAATCTATTTGTACTAGAATAAGTCTATCTAAGTTAGTTCGATTCGGTACAATGCCATATTTTCATAATTTAAGTAAGAAAAATGTGTCATAATCTGTTACGTATATTATAGAGTTATTGCTAGAATTGATATAGATCCCGAGGTCGGTCCACCAACGAATTTCTCTCTCATTTCTTAGTGTTGCACCTCTCTTTCTCCCTTTTTCTTTTGACTCTAGGTTTCCTCTCGCCTAGAAGAAGAAAAGAGCAAGACCTCTCCGACACCCCCTCTCTCGCCTTTCCGCCTAAGTACTCTTTGCTATGGGTCCTCCCCAAGCATCACTCTCATTCAAAAAACATGGTGCAATGCAAAACATTTCAAGACCAAGCCTACTATTAGTGCAATCTTTTTCTCAGAAAGCACTTGTTTTTCTCACGTATATAGAGAGTGATTTGATTGTACGCAATTCCAGAAGCACCATTCGCCAAGTCAATGGAATCCTGGTGCCACAAGCACCTCAAGCACAGCTAAAGAAAGCGGCCACATGCCTGCCATCCTCAATCAACTACTAAGTAGTCACGAGGTTTCAAAAGACCTGTCTTCGCGTTCAACCTAACTCCGCTCGCAAACAAAAACGAGATAGACTATACTAAGATGAAAGCAACAAACAAAACCAAACTGGTTCCGTTTCAACCATGCACCGGCAGGACTCTCTCACATTCCCTCTTCTTATGGTTTCTATTCTTAGGAGCCATAAATCACAGACTGTGTTTGCTATATCGATTGCTGTCATTCTTCCCGGGGGCGCACTGACTGACTTGCAACAAATTTCTAAAGACCCCGCTATCAAAGAGCACACTTTTCCTCATTTACTACGACGCCTTCAAAAACTTTCAAGTAAGCATCGCTCCAAATCTTTATGGACTAACGATGAGGCAGCCCTTCTTTCTGTTCTCCCCGCTACTGCTACAATAGTTCAAAAAAAAGGTTCAACCTAAAGTCAGAAAGGCGCTTAGATTCTGTCTTCGTACGCATGAAAGAAAGGTCGACCCACCTTGCAAGTCTTTTCTTCTAATCTTTATCACCATTCACCGATCCTTGTTCTTGTCCACTTGGCTCGTAAGAAAACACAGATTTTAGAACGAAGTTACCTAGATATGATCAAAATGGGCAGAGAACTTTACCTTTCTTCCGTCAAACCCATAGCTAAAAACGATCCCGCGGTCAAAGCAGTCATGCAGTCCCATTTCGATGACATCCTCGAAATCATGAGGGGGAAGCCACAAACCAAGGCCTAGCCTGCGAGTTATTACCTCGGTTCGTTCTACTTTAGGGAGTCAATATGATCTGGAAGCATAGCAGAGCTCTTCTCTTTCAAAAGTCTTGCTCTGGAGTGTACGGAGCAAGAAGGGCCCAGGCAGATGCGTTCGATATAGCATCGCTTTCTCTTGCCCTCTCTCACACTCACGCCTACTAACACTTTGGTCCGTGCGTGACAACGAGCACCCGCACAACTAGACCCGAGACATGCATAACCGGACAGCAGACAAAATTCCACACCAACCTACCATCAACTACTATATATACTATTCTCTGGTAGAAAGATTCGTTATGTCCTTGCTCGAGAATCAGTCATCTGTCTCTTCTACTATTTTCTATGGGATGCATCATGGTCTTGTTAGGAGTTCTTCCTTGCCTGACTTTTAAGAACCAAATGAAGATCCCAAGAACACAACGCATCTCTAATCTAAGGTAACTTCTTGTAAGTAAACATGATGAACACGCCTCCCTGTACATTTCTTTCTCTAGGCTTGACAATGTCACATAGCTATGAGTAAGGTAACGTAACATAGTATAATAAAATAAATAGGCTTAATAGATAGATCTTAGTTAGTAAAGGAACCTAGAACTTCTTTAAGTAAGCCATCAAAATCAAAGGCATAAAATATTCGACTACCCCTCATTCTCTTCTTACTACTAGAATACAAATCTACAAATTCTATCACACAAAATTCACATCATAGAACTCTAGCATCACACATACCAAGTTTAAAGATAAGTTATAGGAAAGGGAGGAAACTAACTAGTAGTAGTAGTATTGGCTAGTAGTATTTATTGGAATAAAGACTATGTCTAATATTTAGAGAATGACTACAAGTACAGATAAGATGAAAGAAGGATATGGAAATGGTTAAACTAAGGGATGTATATACTACAAAATAGGAAGATCTATAGAGTGAGTCGTACAAGGGATAGAACTTGTAGATTTCAAATGAGATAAGGGGTACATACACTAGAATGAGGTTGACTAGCTTATATGTATGCTTACCACGTATAAGTACAAATTTCCACTATCTAATCCCTTATCTACTAACTATTCATTTTCTACCTAGTTCTACAAGGCATGAATGAATACCCAAGAAAGAAGTGTACTCCTCCTTACTATGCTAGAATACTATAAGAACATAGACTTGATAGGTGCTTCTTACTAAGTTTTGGTCGGAGCAAGTGTACATAAGTCTAGAATCATTGGAATGATTGGAGAAAACAACCTTGGAGAAGGAGAGAAGACCTCGTACTCTAAGGTATGTATTCCTACTATTTGTTCTATGTAGTATAGCTTATCCTTCATCAAGTTATATACTTTACATCCTTTGTCTCGTAATTAGATTAGAACCTATTAACTATAGAATTCTAGAAGACACGTAAACATCTTTTACATAAGAAGCCTTCCACCCTTTCTTTAGATTATATACTACGATGACGCATAACATTTGTTTTGTAAGACCAAAGGTACACCTAAGGTAAGCAATATCCCATAATTCAGAGTCCTCTCTTCATTTCTTATAT
>JAYMSO010000112.1:0-11153 GCA_036897175.1 Plantago depressa | reverse complement strand
CTGTGGGTTTGGCATCTACATTGTGTCTGTGGGTTTGGCATCTGGGAGATTTACATTGTGTCTATGGGATTTAACAACTGGGGGACTTGCATTGTGTCTGTGGGTTTGACATCTACATTCTGTCTGTGGGATTAACAACTGGGGGGGATTTGCATTGTGTCTGTGGGATTTAACAACTGGGGGATTTGCATTGTGTCTGTGGGTTTGGCATCTGGGAGATTTATATTGTGTCTGTGGGATTTAACAACAGGGGGATTTGCATTGTGTCTGTGGGTCTGACATCTAGGGGGATGTTATAGTGACTCATTTCGATATTTCCACACACCATACACACAGTCTCTGCAGCATCAATTTTAAGTAATTGTGCAAGCACTCCCATCCCTTTGGTCATGCGGCAGATCCAAGCAGACTGAGTACCTTCTCCCAAACTCTACGCGTAAACCTACACTCGAGTAATAGATGCTGGCAAGATTCCGGCTGCATACAAAAACTACGGCATCAATTTGTTCCCATCCCAAATTGCATCATATATTCTGCCTCTAGTAAATAGTTTCTCATTCAAGCACATCCAAAATATAAACAGTACTCTTGGTCTCGCATGATTGCTAAAGAACACATTCCTCCAAATCACTTTTGGTCTATCTCCTCGATCGTAATTCATGATAGCACTTACTTGTAGGGAATTTCCCCCACTTGGATTATATGTGCAGTCCTTTCCCTGTTTTAATATATACTCCTCAACATCCAAGAACAATTACCTTTCGGGATATAATTAATCCATAACATACATTTGCATAAGCACGAATCCACCGGACCGCAAGCTTTTCCGCTTTTTCACACAAATTCCATAACAATTTTGTCATTGTCACCTTATTCCAATTTGTTATAGCTATAACATGCATTTAGCCCTCCAACAGTTTTGGTGTCACATACATGATCCCAAGAGATTGGAGCTTTTCTAATTATTTCCTCTTTCCCACTCCAGAGGAATGAGCGACACAAACTTTCAACTTGATGCAACACTTTCTTGGGCAGTAGAAAAACCTGAGTCTAGTAATTCATTATGGAGAACACTACACTTTCAATTAGTTGAACCCTTCCCGCATACCTAGAAAAATATGTTGTTGTACATCATCGACTTTAACTTATTAACTTAATAATAAGCAATTATATGAAAAATCTAAATTAATAAATATTCACAAAGTCTCATGGGAGCCATCTATATTATATTTTTAAACTAATGTTTATGTTGCTAACAAAATGCATTTTTTATTTTTTATTATGTAAAACATCAATATCCTTATCTAAACACTATGAGTTCTCAGTAGTAAGTGGTAACCTTAAGTTTGTATGACGTCCCTTTTATCTATGTTTTAAAATCCGGGTCGACTAAAACCGGGGTTTCACCCACGGAGCAACATGATCGGATAATAGTATCAGATTGGTACTCTACATCATGTTTCGTCTTTGTATGTATTAGACTTGTTGAATCCTCGGATCTTCCATCGAAACTTCAATAATTCAAAGGAAACTCCATTGGCATTTTAATTTTAATAGTTTTTCTTGTTTTTTCTGAATAAAGGTTTATGGATAAAAATGTGAAAGATATGAAAATTTCGGAAAGTTTTGGTATTACTTGAAGTAGTTTTTAGGACATGTAATGTTGCAAGATTTTGTTATATCTAATTTCGTTACATAATTTTACTTGTTTATAAATTATTTAATTTGATAAGAACTTCCATGTCAAGACTAGGGACGACTAAGGCGTCGAACTACATTTTATATTTTAGCAGGTTAAGTTCATCAAATTACAAGTTCACGAACTAGCGCGAGTTATATTTTTTATAATTCGTCTATTAAAATTTAGGGTGCTACAAATTTAGATTATCATTACATAATAAAATGATTGTTTTAGGCAATAATTTAGATTATCATAGTAGTACCGAGTGGATTCCATCACACGTTTTGTTCACCGTGACGCTTGTTATAGTGACTCATTTCGATATTTCCACACACCATACACACAGTCTCTGCAGAGGATGGTACCTCATCTGGTTCTTTTCTTAATTTTGACTTGATGAACCTGACAAGATGTTTTTGGTTCATGCAGGCAGAATGATGTACATGAGTATCAACTTTCCTTATATTATAGAAGTCTCGGTGAGGGGCGCTTTTTTGAGCTACAAACTCCCTGTCCGAATTCACCAACAAATGCAGCCGGAATTTCTACCACAAGGTACAGTTTGTAACCAATCAATTTGAATAATAGAATGCATATGACAAGAAAAGAAAGTTTTCAAGAAAATTACTTCCTCGAGAAAACGTAATCGGTGGTGGCATGTTGAACGAACATTTCCGGTGGACATTACTTTCAGTATATGATGCATATCAGTGAAAAATGTCGTCGAACTCGCAACAGGAAAAAGTTCTTCATTATCTGTATTATTTTGAGAAAATCCATAAGAATCCTTGAAACTTGTGAAGAGGGAGATTTATATAAATTTTCTTTTCTTAGACTAGCTTTGTCAAAGCTTACCATCCTTGCTGGCGTAAACACGCACTACACCATCCTCCATTCTGAAAAAATGCTGCATGCAAGTTATTGAAAAAATAAAAAGAGGATGGTTAGTGAAAAATGAAATTAATAGACAAAGAAGTTGAATGAGGGACGATGACCTACCGAAGATGCTTCCACAGGTACAAAATGGAGTGGATCCTTGTTGACTTCTGATACACTAGATTTCTCCACAGGTTTCACCCACGGAGCAACATGTTCCCTGAACACATACTTCTCCCTTAATTCTAAACATTCACGAATAATTTTCATGACTTCTTGTTCTTCAACAGTCAATGAATCTGATTTCAAGTTTTAACAAGTGTAAGAAAAAGAGTAAAATACCCTGATAATATTCAACACACTGCCAGATGACGACAAGTTCACCGTAGAAAGAAAGATGATTAATGATGCCAACAAAAACTTTCCCACAAGCTTTGTCAAAAAGGAACACAAAATACCATGCAGAGTTATTGGTAGGCAAAGGCTATTGTTTATGACATGATCATTTCCCAATAAAGCTTTTGAAGCTGGATCTCGTGCTTTGTCAGCATGATTGATATTGGGGCCTACTTCAGCCACAGCTTCAGATTTGTTAACATGAATGTAAATTCCCTTATCCCCTTGAGTAGGAAAAACAGGTTGATTCTGTGTTGTCAGATTTATGTCCTGCAAAATCTCAGGAGCACAACAGTTAGAACTCTCCAGTGAGAAAGACCAAAGAGTGGGAACAGGTCAACAATGAATATAATGGTTCGTGGTCCATTAATCCAACTAACAATGCAGAAATTTTTTACTTAAACTTTAGAAGACACTGTTCAAACAACAGAAGGAAATTGAAATACAAGAGAGGACATATAAAACACCTCAGTGGTGAATTGATTTTCATTTTACCAAATACCAATATGTTAAATTTCCATGAAGCATGTGAATGACTGGTTCGCGACTATCTCTTTTGACGCCACGGTAATAAAACATTTGAAAAGAAGGTTAATAACTTGTCCATTTGGAAGTTCATCAAACTTACACCTTCTTACTTCCCAGTTGTGTTTTATCCCCTCAATGGGTGGAATTTCAATGATTAAGCAGCATGATTGAGCAAATAGCAAGTGATGCCAATATCTTAAGTAAGTCTCGTAACATTAGTGTAAATCGGAGGAGTGTGCCAAACACTTGGGTAGTGGTGTAGTTATTCCTAATGTTGGGAAAAACAGGTCTTTTCCTAAGAATTTTCCATCATAACTTATCTTTTTGTTACGGTCATTTTAAAGCCATGATTTGTTCATGAGAAAATAAATAAATAATTTACTTCATACGTAAAAAATAAGAGAAGAAAATGAAATGAAAACCAGTCGCAAGAAAGATTGTCCCATGTTGACCAAAGGAAAGTTTGGAGATTTCCGGTGGACATTACTTTCAGTATATGATGCATATCAGTGAAAAATGTCGTCGAACTCGCAAGAAACGGGTTGCGATGATAATCCAAGAAGAGCGAGTTGTTGCTCAGTGGTGACATAGCTAAACCAATCTGAAAAGTTGATTATTAGTTCCAGGCCAAGTACAACTCACACAAGGCACTACAACCAAGGAACGAGATTGTGGTGCATACATTTGCTATTAGACAATGGAATTATTCATATAGCTTAAGGGATCTGTGCATGAATGTGGTAATATCAATGGCAATTTTTTTAGTTCAAAGGTGAATTGTATAAATTGCGAGTGAATTTGCAAATAGCATCTATGACATGTGATGGCTTCATATTCTGAAAACTTTACATAATGATTTTATTCTGCAATAATCAGCAAATCAATTGTCTAGAATAAGAAACTTCTCAAAAAAATAGATGGTGGGAAAGAAGTTCATTCACACCTTCCACAAGCATTTTTATTAGTAAGAACCACTTAATGTCAAGTTTTGAGATAAACCTGTGCAAGATAGTATAGATATTGCAAGACAGGGGATTTCCGCAAATTTATCCCATGTGATATATTATGACATAGCAGGAATCCAGCAGCTAGATGGTCAACATCACCAGCCTGCACGAGAAGCCCTTTAAAAAAGATGGAAACCATACAAGTATAGTGAAGTGAAACACATGAATCAAAATACAACCTCCCCACAGTGAGGACGAAATCTGATTGTAGGCAATCCTTTTGATTCTCGAAGCTGAAAAAACATTGGGAGAGAATATAAAATAGAAAATTAGGCACGGTTCTCTATAAATAATCAAGATTGTCTGCTGATATGCAATGAGATTTAAGTTTCAGCAGAAAAGTTTCACCAGCTTGATCAGCCAACAATAGATAATTTTCAGCACAAGTTTGATGGAGTTCAATTCAAATTTAAAGATTCAACAACCTTATTGAGCGTAAATAAGTTTGCGTAGCAGTAATAGGCGTAGTAAGCAAATGCAGGATTGAATCCATTCGTCCATTCTGATGGAGTTGGCATGTGCTTGGTGGGACGCCTCTCTGGTTTACTTTCATCATCAACCATATCAAATCCTACAACCTGAGATATTTCATGAGGTTATAAGGATCCCTTAACAATCAGCACATGCAAGTGATAAAGCAAACCTGCATGATTTTCTGTGCATCAAATGAAGACAAAATAACTTTGGCACACCCGTGAACAATAATTCTGAAAGCATTCCTAGCAAATTGATAAAACAGTTACCCAGCTTAAAATTTTTCTCAGAGTTTCCTTTTTTCCCCTTGTTATTAAATGTTAGCTCCAACCGCCTGCCGTAAGAGTCGAGGAAGCATGAAATTACTTTCTTGCATGATAATTATGATCAACTGATCTTGAATATTATTTACAAAATTCAAACGCAGGCCTTAAATTTCATAATTGAATGAGCTAAAGACTGGTTAATAATATTTCTTGGCCATAATATCATCTATAGATATAAAAGAACGACTTACTTCTCAAAGTTAACTAGACCTTAAAACATAGGCTTACTATGACCAACTCCCTTCCAACGATTAATTTACTTCAATTTAGAAGCATATATGATGAGCTAATCAGGAAATGTATTAAAAAGGAATTTTCAATGTACGAGTACGACATCATTGCACACCAAACTGCAACACGGTACAGTTAATGACAAGACGTGAAGTAATGCATAAGAAAATTAGAACATATATTTAATGCAGTCAATGAAGCTCATGGCCTGATTGAATTATCAGCTTGCATAAGTGAAACAATAATTACTGAAGGTAATACTCAAAAGTCGTGAATTCTAGGTATACCTGCAATAAGAAAACATGCAACTGAGGATGCGAATTCGGGTCCACTGTAACTTCAAAAAGTGGAATGAAGATATTATCTAATATGTTCTGAAATGATGTGGCTGTTCCCATACTCCTATAGATATTATATAACCTCGGCAACTGCAAATTTCAACCAAGAAGTTTGTGTTATGTCCACAAAAACAAGAAAATGCAGCGAAAAGAGAACTCAAAAACAACAAAAAGAAGGAACTCAAAACAGTTGGATTCCAATTCTACCAGGCAAAACATAAAACGTTGTTCAACATCGTTCTCTTTCAACTATATTTTCCTATAAACGTAATCCATCAAGGATGAATTTTATCTGGGACAGAACCATATGCTTCCCAAAGAATTTTTGTGAAGTACTCAACTGGGAAGAAACAAGATGAAGGTAAAAATATAAAAATAATAGAATATATACATTAAATTACCAAGTTATAGGGAACAACGATAAAACATATCAATCTAGAACAACCATTACCCATCTTATCCTCACCGTTCATCCTCTTAGACCAAAATCTTCTATAAGTTCATTTAATAGAGTGGAAGAAAAACTGCAGCAAATACCAAGCAGAGGGACCAGATATTGTTGCAACCTACCTGCATGTGTTCTTAGGCTGTACGCATTCCAAATGAACATGCAATTCAATTTCCATGTCGTCAGAAAAGGTATGTTCAAATTTCAATCTTGTCTAGGAAGAAGGATCAACATTCTACTCGTTTGTTATGTGTGTGTGATCCCAAGTGACCATAAAAACTTTAAACATGTTAAACCCCCACCAAGAGATGCCTTATTAGAAAGAGCGAATCTTGGAAGTTACCACACATTCAACAAATAATAAATAATCTTACGGTTTACATACAAATTATATATTTTACCATTAAAAGTACATTTTTTTCCCACATTTTTATTTTTTATTATTGGAAAAATTCTAGCCAAAAACCATTTGCCACGAAATATTACAAAAAAAATGTCGAACATGGGTTAATACAATGTTGTGACTCAGAAAGTGCCTAGTTAATATAATGTTGTAACTCAACGAGTCATGAGTTAATAATATGGTCATTTTTCGAATTATTATTTTGAGTTGGGTACCAACTATTAAGGCTCCCATTTTATTATTTGGGTTAATCACATACTAGTGTTGCCCGTAAATCTTTATTGCATGTTAGTTATACATAATTTTTTTCTACAATTTAGTGTCTATTGTGACCATGATAACCTCTATCCGTTATTTTTAACTTTTTACCTAGAATTAAATGTCATACCTGAATGTACGGAATTATTCGGGGCGAAGGGAGTACAAATCTTTGATGCATTTTTTATGTTGTGTAGCTTTCAAGTTTGTCCCTTTTTTCCCTTGTCTTTTTATCTTTATAAAACCGCCTTCCAAGACTTGCTTATTCATTCACCAGATTGAAGTACTTGAAACAAAAGCATCCTAAAATTTCCATCTCTGCGTTGAAATTTTTCAGATTGAGCTTTATCTCTATACTGTCATTCTCGTACTAACCAGGTTAGAACAGATGGGAGTCGACATCAGAAAATTGTGAGATAATAATATTAACATAAAATCATTTGCAACAAGGTAGAAAGCAATGCTTCTTCGAGTTACTGATGGATTTTCTTCAATATTTGTGAATATTGATTGAATAACAGGAATCGACCTTGAGTTCTTTTAGAACCAACTCTTCCAACTCAGGTATCTTAAATTGGAAAATTTATTAAACTAGTGAGCTCCCGTTGTGATTGGCAGCTGATCTGGAGTTCCTTCTGGCAGTCTAGACTCTTTTAATGGTATATCCCCAGAAACATCTCCATATACAGCTCTGTCGAACCAATACTAGAAATGTATAATATTGTCAGTCCAGCCGTGTAGCATCTCCATGACTGCCCGAACAAGAAGTTCCTGCATCTTCCAACTGTGACATGTCATTGCTGCAGAAGGGTTCAAAAAATTGAGGAATTAGTTGAAGTTACAGGGGTAAAATCCAAAAAAAGATATTACACCCTTTTGGTTATGTCCGATTTTAGAAGTTCTTTTAACACTATCCAATTTAGATACCTTTGACACATGAGTGCATGACAAGGTAAGTCCTGCTTCAAGATTTTTATGGTTCAAGCAAGTTAAAGAAAATTTGTTGACAAGATGTTTACCATGACTCTTTAATGCTCAACATCCTCGGGAAGTCTAGCTTTTCCGGCATATACGTATTTCATCTCTGCCATCCATGTCTACAAAGAATCATCAAAATTAGGTCAGCTGAAACATTGCAGCACAATACAGGGTTTGCCCAAAAAGTAAGCTCAACCACAATCCAATTTTGTAGACACTTAGATTGTCTGGAACCAAAGGATATTTAGGACAGCAAATATGGTTAAGCTATTACAGAAGGGACAAATAAAACCTCACCCCATGTCTGAACGAAATACGCATATTGGGCACATTACTTTTGTGTATATCATTTCCTCCAGGGCCCCTCTTGAAATATTCATCTCCAAGCCAGTGCAACTACATAAACAGTAAAACAAATGTATTTCTGTTAAACGCGTGGAAGTCCATTTGTCAAATATCAATCAGCTTAAAGCAACTAAAGCTACTTGATGTATTATACTTGAACCCCAAACTTCATTATCAATCAGAGGATCCAAAATCTAGCCCTCGAGGGGTATAGAATACCAAAACGGCATCCTAATATTAACTTACATATTCTAGGTAAGTTTTAGACCTTGTGAGTGAAAATCATCCATGTCCCTCGGGAAAAAAAAATGCAGATCCATTTATTACAATTTACAACCTTTTGAGGTGATGTGATTGGTTTCCAGACTCGAGGCCTAATCCGCCTGCTTATACAAGGATTTGACGCTTAATCGCATGTTGAACATTCAATTACTCCTTGTTTTCAGTTATGTACGCACTCAAGAATTACCTTGATACTCTACTTTTTATCATGATAAATAAAACTTCAGCTGGTCAGCATAATTCACATTATTCATGCAAAAAAGTGTCTTTCTATCTATCATTCTATTCTTTTTAAGTTTTGTGAAATCTAAGTGAAACATGTTGGTCCCGCCAAACCAAATTCTAGTCACACAACTTAGTTATCGTATTACTTTCCCACTGTCCAATCCATTGAAGCAAACGATAATGCATTAGCTGCAAAACCTACATTGAAGAGAAGATGCTTAATTGTTCTCCAGTAAGCTGCAACGTTAAACCAAAAGAGCTTGCACACTTCCAAGTCCTTACAGAGAGAAAATTTTATTTCTTTCACTTGATTGGTTTTTAATCTGTAAATGATGAATACACAAATATTTGACTAACAGTAACGCGTTCGTTGTATTTTACCAGGGATTGATTTTGGATCGGTTTCTTAGGAGGGTTGGTAGGTCCATTCGATTGATGGTAGTATTGGTTAAAAGTAATTATGTAATTGCTTTAATTGTTTTAGTGGTAGAGCCCACCAGTAAAAGAGGTAAACTTGTAAAATATAGAAACGTATACAGTTCAAAGGGAAGACTAAATGGAATATGTATACAATTTACAGTCCAATGGGATAAAGCGGGTATTTTTTTCTTAATGGACCAGTTTGTGATGCCAAGGGCAACATGTGTCCCTGAAATTTCTCAAAGCTTGGTCACAAAATGTTTTTCTCTTGATTGTGCGGGGGGTGCTAGATAAATTAAACTGGTGTGAGAACTGAGAATATTGATTTGTTAATCGTCTGACCCAACTTGAGTATTTACACAAATCCAAATAGATATTTTGTGATATTCAGTCCACCGGGGGTAAAGAATGGCTCCATTCCTAACGCTAGCTTATCTTGTGAACTGAATAGATAATAGTATTCAATGAGCTTGTTGATGCCTTGATGGCAATAAATTTAGAAGTTCTGACCTTGGCAGTATGAGAAAACCCAGACTGATAGACTGAATTTCTAGCTATCTCACAAAGGTCACACGAACTCAGCTTCCATACCTGATAAACGTGATATTTATAAGAGATGCATTACAAAAAAGACAGAAAAGAACTCTCTCAAAAGGACCTTTGACAAACCTTTGCCGCTACACTATATTCTTCAACAAGAGGCTCTTTAGTTAGATGAATTTGTAAAGGATCTAGCAATTTTATTTTAGAATTTAATTTAGTAAAATTCCAAAAATGCTAGAAAATTGTATTTTGTTTTCTAATATATATTTTTAAATGTCACTTTAGAGTATACGAATTTCGTTCCTCTACATTAATACACATAAACAATATTTTTCAATCAGACATGATTATAAATGCAATTCAAGCTTACAGTCCTATGTTACTTCCAAGTTGCAACAACTATCGTTCACTAATATTGTAATTAGATGGTAACAGAGCGATTGATTGGAAGAAAAAAATCACGCGTTTGCTATACCGCTCTCCCGGTCAGTATCTTTCCGATTAAAAATTCACCAAAAATATATACGTGTAAAGTAAGATAAAAGTTTGAAAATATATATATTAAAATTAAAGTTTAACAATATACATGTCAAAATTTATAAAGTTGAAATATATGTAAACTTTTAACCCTAAAGAAAATGTGCATATAAAATGCTCACTTATAAAATATTATTAGTAGTGTTTAAAACATTATACTTATAGTTGAGAATATCAATTGGTTTAGGTACCTCACTAAGGAAGGTCCATTCCAAACTTGGTGTAAGATTAAATCCTCATACTCAAGTTTCAATAAAAAATAGTCCATTCAATCTTTGAAAATCAATTTTCCAATCAACTCGCATTATTTTATTGTAAAAGTAGTAATGGCTTATCTTGTAGGTAAACAGAAAATTTGTTCCATGCAGAGGAAGTAATTTTTATTGTCCTCTAAAAAATAATAAGATAGTTAACTATGAGTGTTTAATCCACGTTTTAATTTACTTCATAGTGTAATTTTATTGCGGTGTAATTTATGAATAGTTTGTGGTCAAAATTGACCTAAAAAGTAAAATGCATATCGGGACGAGTAATGCATGACCGAATCCTTTTCTTCTGCAGATCTTTGTTGAATTAACACTTATTTAACTATCTCTATATATATATACTTAAAAGACAAGTTTCTATTCCAAAATTTTTGTATAGAACGTTGAATGTGAGTTTTTCTTTCATTTATTTGTATTTATTTGATTACATAAATCAAAACAATTACATACATGGAAAGAATCAATTGTGATATATAACTCAACTAATTATGACGGCTGTTACAGTACTTTACTAGTCAAATCCGTTGACAAGTGAATAATCACTCATAATCATTTCATAATTTACTTCATTCTTATTACAATCTTACCATA
>JAYMSO010000111.1:0-11157 GCA_036897175.1 Plantago depressa | reverse complement strand
TATACAGGCCGCTCCCCTTTTTGAATTCAAACACCCCTTTGTGTTTAACATTACGATCATTTAGGAACAAAAAGGCAACGATCTCAGGCATTTCCTTCAATTTATATTTATTTATGTAAACATGCCATACCTCATTCCTATCCATTCATTCGTACATACATAATTTGTTTAACACAAACTTATCAACTACTATCATGCATATAAAGTTTATAAGAGTTTACCTGACCACAATAAATTGGTTACATACTTCTTTTTCTTCTTTCTATTTTTTAATAAATAGGTCTCCGAATAAGTTTGTTATGTGTTCGACTAATTAAGTAATCCATCACCTATAATGGATTTGATAAGTACATGGAGTGGATGTATTAGATGGTGAGGCGGGAGGAAAATAAAGTAACACACGAGTATCGCTATCGCATGATTATATTAAGTTGGAGAGTGTACATCATGACATGGCATATTTTATGTGTGATTAGTTATTGTAGCACTTACTTGAAGATTTTTCGTGTGTATAAATAACAAACAAATATTCTCACAAAACAACCAAACACCCATAGCCAATCCAATTATAATCCACATTTATCTTCTCCTCACCTTTCCTTCTCCACAAATTTGAAAAACAACCAGTTAAAAATGTCACAAGTACAACCTTCTGATGCACTATATCCAAACAACAACAACAACAACAACAATCCTCTCACAACCCAGCCTATTACCTCCAGCTCCTCATCCCATTCAAATGGCTCATTTGGCCCAGTTTTCGCGGTCTTGGCCGTGATAGTAGTCCTTTCCGCGGTGGCATGTGTTTTCGGGCGGTTTTTCAACCGTCGTAAATCCAAGGGGGGTCACCACCATTCATCAAAGGCTCACAAGCAACAAAACCACCATCATCAGCAGCATCAGCAACATGGACTAGGCCCAAAAGAGTGGGAGGCTAAGCATAAGCCAAGTTACAACATGGGTGATCAGTTTGGAGACATCGAATTCGGGTTCGGTAAGGGCCAAAAGGGAGATCATAAGCATGGTCATGGAGGAGGAGGAGGAAATATGGGATTCAAGAATGGTGCTCAAGGTCATGGTCATGGACATAAACAACAACATAACCAACAAATGAGGTTTGAAGATGATTTTTCAGGGATGTGATGATTAATTTCAGCTTCTGTTCATTTGTGGCAAAAGAATCACTCTTTCTTTACTTGCAGTGTGTCTTGGTGTTTAGCTAGCTAGTGCTAATTTAATTTCTAGTCTAGCTAGATTGTTATATGTAGAAATTTTGTTACTAGTGTATCGACCTGGGCAGTAATCGATCAAGACCTAATATTTTGTGATGGCACGGATGTGAATGACTGCATTCATTCGTGTACAAGCTACATGTGGCTAACGGGTTACCAATTCCAACCCCGGAATTGATCAAGATCAAATACACTTCAAATATGCCGTTCTTATTGGTGGACAACGACACCGAGTTGGATGATTATCATTATCATCCAAGATGGATCAAGAATCAAATATCAAGCAAGTTTAAACGAAATTTTGATTCTAAAAAAGAATGGTGCACCATCCAAATGACTGAATTCTTTAAACATATTATGAATTTGGTTTGAATTGTTGCATGTAGTGCTAAAAGTAATGTTTCTTCACGGATATAGATTGAGTTGTGTATACTGAATTCGAGTGGATTTGCTAATTCTTCATTATATCCGGAGAGTTTAGTTGGTTTTTATTTAGATCTAGATGAGTTATCCTTTCACACTTTTAGCAATAATGCAACTAAAGTGCTTAATGAAAGATTTTGTGTAAACCTTCAACTAAAAGGTTTTAGTTTGAATTCCCATACCATCAATGACTATAACTTTTACGCTCCTGTCTAACTCATATTCTTAACTCAAACTCATGAACTTGTATAAAAACGTGAAGTGAGCTAAACGGGTCTTGCTAATAGATTCGAGCATATGATTGGAAGTGTGATCATATGCTATACTTTAACTAGAAATGATCCTATCTGAATTTGACCCAAAAATACGAAGGTTACATCTAAATATTGATCTGATACTCCGATCCACAATCACCTGAACCAATTTGACTCGAAACACGATTCAAAATGACCCGAATTCACCCGATCTAATTAAGATAATCTGAATAAATTTTTTAAGTGGCATTAATTTATACTACTAACTTTCACTTATAATAAAAAATTTACACGGCACCCATTAAATCAATCAAGTTGAAAATTAAAATTGAACATGTTACCGAATTGGCGAGTTGTATATTATTTGGATTACAAGCTCAAATATGATTCTTATAAGGTTGACAGATAACTTTGATGAGGATTAGAAGATTGGGGTCAATTTAACTTTCTTACTCAAGACGATGTATTTCAAAATACAAATCCGAGCAACAATCAAATGGAAGTAGAGCGGATCCGAAATGATAAATCTTTAAAATCATGCTACCGACCGATCAATCATAATGAATGATCCAAAAACAGAGTGGCCCTATAAATTAAATCATCACAATGGTCACGCTTTGCCAGCTGATGAATATGTAGTATACTTTACTTATTACCCATCTCATCAATACCTTTCTGCATCAATATTTCTCATTCACACCTTTTTCTTGTTTTTCTTCTTTATATTTATTTACTTGATTTACTTTTACCATTCTTCTCAATAATACATGCTACTATTCCTAATCTCCTTCATTTCTTTCAAATATTGTGACAAAACTCAAATTTGGGGACATCTTTGGCAGGCCTTACATTTGGAGAAAGAAATGTAAGAAGTGAATCAAAATTTTCATGTGTGTGACAGCAATCATTTGGTTAAAATAAATTGTTTTGATTATTATCCCTCTCTTAAAAAGAAGGTTTCTAGATCATTTAGGAAAAAAAAGTAAAACTCTAATAACAGCGCGGGGAATAATAATTATAACTTTTATATGAATAAAATTATTTATAGAATACGGACTAGTAATGCTGAACTTGAAAATTAAAATTGAACATGTTACCGAATTGGCGAGTTGTATATTATTTGGGTTCCTTGGCAGGTTCGCCCAAGTGTGACATATATGATCAGTGAACCCTGCACCTGCTGTCATGGGACTGGTAGAGTGGAAGCTTTGGACACTTCATTTTCTAAAATTGAGCATGAAATCTGCCGACTTTTGGTGAGTGGTTTTGTTTGCAAGATCAGTAGGTATTGCTGAAAGTAAGCAATAATGTAGTTATGGAGTAATTATTATTACATCATGAATGAACCCCGATGAGTATTTTATCTATAAGATGATCAACACCATGTTGGCTAGTAAACAATTCTTAACAATTAACACGTCCATGTAGGTTGGCATAAATACAAATGATCAAAACTCAATGAAACAATAAAAATAAAGACTATTGATTAATGTTCCTCTGGGCAAGTAGTGACACATGAGTTAGAATATTATGCAGCAGTGATTCCAACACCAGGTATTGAAAACAACATTGGATAATTACCAGTCTTGAACTCGCAGTGAACCCTCTGATCCACTCAGAAGGTCTCGGCTAGCAGTTGAACAATTCTGTATAATTGTGACTTGAAACAACCTTGAGCCTTGTCAAAAAATTAATCGTATGACATGTGGGAAAAATTATGCTTTTGCATCATCTTTCAGAATTCAAAAATTCACAAATTATAACACATAATCGAATGTTCCATTTTATTTTCTTCCAGTTTCTGTTGGGTGTCAGTTATGCATTGATCAATTCTTTCATTCGTGAAAGCTTACTCAGTCTTGTATTTGGTGACAGTCCTTCCCATCATTCATTTCATTTGAAGTTATTCTTCCTTAATCAGGCAACAGTGGATCGTAAAGCGGACCTTGGAAACCCTAAATCTTGGCCACAGTTTATTCTAAGGGCTGATCGGCACATGTGCAACTATTTAACCTCTGGCAAGAGAACAAAACTAGCAGTATTAAGCAGTTCTCTCAGAGTATGGATTCTCCTGAAGGTATGGGATCTGTATTATTTCCTTTGAATACGGACTAGTAATGCTAAACTCATCTGCAATTTCAATACTTTTTGGCAGTATTTAACTGCACATATTATAAATTTCATATGTGCACCCATTCCAAATTCTATGCATTAACTCGTTTATAGAGCATAGAGTTCATTTTCTATCAAATACTTGATGTGCCGCATAAATTATGAAACTGGGATTGATATTTACATCATACATAGAAACACATTTTTTACAAGTTAATTAAGATTACATGTAGTTTGGTCTTTATTACACCATGGCATTGTTTTGCCACCAAAAGATACTGTCAGATTTTTTTCTATCTGCGGTTTCATTTCAAGATCCTGAAACTTGTACATCACTAGGTCGCTAATGGCTTTACCAGAGGGGCATATGAGGTGAAACTTCTGACAGATGACGATTTGCAAAAGGACCATAGCCAGGCTCCAATGTCCGCATTACAGCCAACAGAAGTAGTACGGCGAACTCCAAAGAAAAATGTAACTTTATTACCAATCACGAAGAGGATTACGGGATGGAAATAAGAAATTTTTTAGTTTTAGACTTTTAGTATAGATTGCGGGCGGCATTGCCTATGACAATTTTGAAGATTTAGTCACTTTGATAGGTTTTTTCGTATGAACAATGCGGAGAAGGTTGCCTCACAGGCCAAAGTGCATGCCTGTTGTAAATACTACTCATGTTTCCTTTTTTTTGTATTTTAAGTTTTAAATGTTTAAGCATCCTTGGTTTTATATTTTGTGCCAAGATGTTGCTTTTTTGAAACAGGACTAAGTGCAAGCAAATACGAAGTCCCTTAAAATTAAGGAAGTGATCTCTTAACAATCTCCAACAATAATTCGTTCCAAGTATAGAACAGACCTGGCAGACACTTGGAATCCAAGGGTTAATATAGTACTCCCTTCATCTTGCAGAACTAACCAAGGATAAGAGATAGGTGAGAGACTCCTTTTGATCCCGGGCAATGGGGTCTCCAATGAGAGCCATTGTATTTCCTTCTATAACAAGGAGAAATTCTTCTGGGTCGAACGGAGGGAGTTTGAACAGATCTCATTTTTCACTACCTGAACACGAACAAACAAAACATCATTCAAGTCAACCTCAGGATCAGTAGTCAAAACAATTGTATGCAAATGCATGATTACTCAGACTCACTATTTTTTCGTTCAAGTGGTGGATTTGATTTGGGAGTGCTCCTGGTTGCTGCTCGCGTATCTGACTTTCCGGGATAAACATTGAAGAAGCCCTTACTGTCATGTCATGGCAAGGAATGTGGAAATTTACTAGAAAATGAGTAACATTTGGCAGGTTCAGAATTCAGAATTCTGATTTTCTAGAGGAAATGGAACTGGTATTGTTCTTTGCTGTAAGCAGTAAGTTCCTCATCTTCTCCAGATCAGCTACAAGCTAGGCGTTCACGTAACAAGCTTATTACGAAAATAAGCTCATCGAGCTGATAAGCTTGTGCTAAACAGAGCCTTAGTAATGTTGGTTGCTCAGAGCTGGATGTGTCTGGCTCACCTACCAATCCTGTGCAAGATTATTTCTTTTTAACCCTTTTGATGTCTTATCTGCAAGAGGTAAGGTAGTAAAACAATACCTTCTGTCCGTCTCTGCCTGGTTCTAGAAAGTTGCTCTGGTATGGAACATTAACTAGGATAAATTGCTTTGTAGAGCCCATGCAGAAACAAAGGAACAAGTTGCAAAGTAATACTCCCTCTGTTCATCCAAAAGCTTCTCATATTGCCATATTTGGCGTTACGTTTGAAGTTTCTTGTATCGAGACATGGAAAGCATGGTTCTATACATCCCCACTCTCTACAACTTTACCTGATACTTTTAATTCTTTCTCATACTTTAACACACACGACATTTACTCATTCTTTATTCAATAATACACCTTGCTACTTTTATAAGTATTTACTCACATTTCCTTTATTAGGGCTCAAAACCTAAATAAGAAGCTTTTACTCACATTTCTAGCCATTATAGGAGCACATCTTTTTATATGATTAATTGAATGCTTAATATGTACGATTGTACTCCCCAGTTCTCAGCCTTTATATGGCATTCATACTAGTGTCATGTCCAACCAAAATTTACTTAATATCCACCTGATGGATCTTACATTCCAACCATTCATTTGTAAATCAGATTTTCTACTAGGTGACTGTTATTTGCTTTTTTTCAGGGTTCCTCTGGATAATGGGGGTTATTTAGTGATTGAGCAAACAGAGGCATTGGTGTCTATTGATGTAAATGGGGGACAATGTATGCTGGGTCAAGGGACTTCACAAGAGAAAGCTATATTGGAGGTCAACCTTGCAGCTGCCAAACAAGTATCTCCTCTTAATTCTACGGCTATTATATGTTTTCACATGAACTTTATTCCTAACACTTAGCTCTTCGCATCCATCATTGAACTCCAATACTATTTGATTTGCTCTACATTCGATGTCATCTTTTGTGGACGCATGTTATAATTAGTGGATGCAAGCTATTATGTTACTACCTGAAGCAATATCTTGTCTACTTTCATGTACTCATTATCAGTTTCTCTCTAATTTTATTTTATGCTACATACTTGATGGCTATAACTATCGCGTCCTAAGTTAAGGAAACCAGTTGCATTCAAGATTTCTCCTCATTATGAATCATATTAACGGCGACTATGGGTTGGAGGTATTATATTGATATTTGTGAACTTTGACATGATTTCCGTATTTCTGTTGTGGCTGAAATAAGTAAACCTTGAGTAGGTAGACAATTCGACTTCGCACGCATAGTCCTGGTAAACATAATAAACAATGAAAAAGAGAAGAATAGAAGGGAAGACGAGTGTCTGTACTCTTCTGGTGATTGCTTAGTAACAAGCATGTACCCATCTACATATATGTCTCTAATTAACAGTATGTTTTAATTGGGCATTATGAAACTTCATGATGTCCCAAGATGAGGGCGCATGTAGCCCCTCAGTGCTCATACTTAGAAATTGCTAGTTAGTTGTTACTTGGAAAGCTACTTTTCTAAGAATGCTAATTTTTACTTTAAGAAAACTGCTTATGCTGAAAGCTGCAAGCTGACTCAGATTTAGTTGGCTTCACACAAATCCTCTATGCTTCCCTTACTTGTTATGTGATGATCCCAAACTGGCATCAAAGAGTCCACTTCTTGACGAGACTTTTGATCATGAAGTGGGGAGTATTAGTTTTGGCGCTATTTCTCATTTTCCAAATTATATGTGTTCTGATGTCCATTTTTTTCAGCACATTATTTGTGTGCAACTTTCTCTGGTGCATATTACTTCCGATTGGTGCTATAATAAATTCTTGCAGTGCATCTTGTTTGTTATGATTTGTTGTAAACAAACAAATTGTGTACTCTCCTACGTATCTTTTCTTTTGTGGTTATATTTAACGATGATTAGTACTGAATATTTCGACAGATACAATATTAAGCTGGGTATTTTTGTTATTTTCAGATTGCTAGGGAATTAAGGCTCAGAGATATTGGTGGAATAATTGTTGTGGATTTCATTGATATGTGGGATGATTGTAAGCATATTGAATCCCCTCCATTCTTGCCCCGCTCGGCATGTCTAATGTTCTTCTATTTTTCTTTATTGTTTTAATTCCCCAATCCCATGCTTTTATAAAATGACACTGGTGCTTGATTGTGTTCTCTTTTTTAGGTAAATTTATTTGCTATTAGAATGCCTGTGGAACTGAAAGTTAGATATGCTTCCAAGAAATTATTCTTTAATGATTCATGAACTATGTACTCTTAATTGGTTAAAGAAGCAGATATAGAAACGCACTAGGTAATCTTGTGCCCTCGGGGTTTGCTTGAGCTTACCACTCTCTGGCCTCTGCACCAACCTTCCGTTTTTCAACAACAACCTATTAGGTGTAGACTTACGAACAAGACACAGATTTTCACCAGTTTTGTGTGAAGATTTCTGTTCTTTTTGGGAACAAAGTAAGCATTCTGTTCGTTATATCGCTGTTACTGTGGAATTAAAGAACTAATTCTTAGTTGGTAGTAAATCTAACCATTTATACATGCTATCCTTGTCCACACCTCATGCGTTTTAATTTACCCTAAAAAGTTTGCACAGATTCTTGAGATTTCTATCTTCTGGTCCATCTGTACCCTTTTCTTTTTGCATTACCCATTACTTTGCTGCAATAGTTTTTCTGTTATTAACTCATCATGTATGGAAAAGAAATAATGGAATTATTGTTTCAATAAAATTGGAATTTCTTTGTTACAACTATGGATGCATTTTGCCTTTTAATAATATTATTGTTGCAGCAAATAAGAAGCTTGTGTATGAAGAAGTTAAAAAGGCTGTCGAGAGGGACCGATCAACTGTGAAGGTCTTTGAATTATCTAGGCATGGGCTTATGGAAATAATTCGGAAGCGGGTATGTTAAGTATTTTCAAATTTGTATCCCCCCAACAAAAGAAAATATTTAAAAAAAGAAGAAGAAAGAACACGGTCATAGGAGTTGTATATGTGTGTGCAAATTGTGTCAGATGTTGTCCCCTTGAAACTCTTTGCTATGCTTCAATCCTCCAGTCCCCCAGCTCAAGCAAGAAGAAATGGAAAAGAGGGAGGAAAGAAAAAAAATAACTATCGAAGTACAAAAAAAGCAAGAAAATAATAAATATTTCTATAGAGAAATATTTATGAATTTTCGAGAAATTCTATGCTAGATATTAGCTGGAGTAGATTTTGCCTGTGAAGTGGTTGCTGGTTTATGTGTATGATAAGACTGTCTACCAAGAACAAAATTAGATGTGATGAACCTCCTTACGACCATCTAAAACCTTGATTATGGCTAATTTAAGGATGCTCATTCAGTTGTTGATTCCTTTTATTATGTTCCTTGGCAGGTTCGCCCAAGTGTGACATTGAATGCATTGATGATGAGTTTGGAGATCACGATAATCGTTCCCAGTTTTATTTTTCAGAAGTTATGAAGGAAAATGGAAGTGTTATGGGACGTGCACGTGAGACTGGCGGCGAAACATTCTTGGAAGAGCTACATGGAGACCTAGTTGATGTACACCAGAACTCCAGCATCATCGCCACGGAAGGAAGTAAGTGGAAGCAAGTTAAAAAAGGATCTAAAATAATTGTGCAAGTTATTAAAGAAGGGCTAGGTACTAAAGGACCCACATTGACTGCCAGTCCGAAGCTGAAAAGCAGATTATGGGTATATATATCTGTCTTCTTCCATGTCCAATGCTTAAAGAATTAACATTTTCTGCCTGGAAGACATCATAATAATTTTTTCTAGTTATCCTGAATGCTGCAGATACTGATGACTCGCTGCAAAACAATTGGAGTTTCAAAGAAAATTACTGGTGTTGAGCGGACTCGATTACGTGTCATAGCAAAAACATTGCAGCCTCTTGGATTTGGCCTCACTATATTATGCAGCAGTGCCGGTCATTCATTAGAGGAGTTGAAGAAGGACTTAGATAGTCTGCTATCAACATGGAAAAGCATAGTGGAACAGGCCAAATCTGCAGCTCTTGCTGCAGAAGAAGGTGTTACTGGAGCTGTCCCAGTTATGCTGCACAGAGCAATGGGTCAAACACTCTCTGTTGTCCAGGATTATTTCAGTGAGAAGGTGGCCTCATAAGTTTTCTATTTAAATAAGGAAATCATGTTCTCCCTTTACTGTATATTGTTCGGATTAGTTCTTGGTAATGTACGTTTTAATGATGTAGCCTCACTTCTTCTTGTTTTTTTTTTTTCTTCAGGTGAAGAGTTTAATAGTTGATTCTCCAAGGACATATCATGAGGTATGAGTGAGTCGATTACTTTGAATTAATTCATGGAAGTTCACAGTTCTAATATGCATGTTTTAGGAGCTTGTCTCTTGCTCTCTGTTTCTTCTTCTTCTTCTTTTTTTTTTTCCTCAGCTATAGTTACAATTGAACCTTCTTTTAACTTTTCCAAAAAACACTTGCTAGCAAAACATACAGAATTCCATCCCTATATCTCACAGGCTGGTCTAAAGTGATTTTGATTTGGTATCATCTTTCTAGCATTGATGCCAGCTTCTCAGTTTATTTCAACTACAACTACAAGGCTTATTTATGCCCTTCTATATTTTAAATATTTTCCCTTATATTTTAAATAAAACGAAATCTGATTACATTTATATTTAGAGGATTTAACATAGATTGGATTAAACCTTGCAATTTGGATTCTTAGTCATTCATATTTGTTGTTTATATGCCTTATGTCCAACTGATTTAACCCTAACCTTTCATTACATTTCCTGAAAACAATTGTTGCTATTATAAAGCTTTCATTTCATAAGCAGGTCCATCACATACTACTTCAAAGTCAGAAGTTTAAGACCTCTATTTCCAGAATGAACTCAAGTTGTTCTAAAGCCACGAAACTTGTCCCTGTCAATTTTGAATAATTTAGTTAGCTATACTTGTAGACGATAGTAGATTGACTATGTTGACAAAAATTTATCTTGGTAGTTTGGAATGAACAGTAGATGTGGTTGTAGGTAGAAGAGGGTTTGATCCGAATATGGCTGTGCATGTTAACTTGGATCCTAGAGAGCTCGAAGGAGTTTATGACACACAGAATGAAGAATATGTGAGAACGCTGGAAAAGAGAAGCGGTTTTGAATCTTGGATGTAAGAAGTAACTGTTAGCCATCCTATAGGTTGCCATACGAGAATAAGATTTCCGGATGCAGACTTGTGAGTGGATTTATGTGAATTAGAGAAATTAGTGTTTATGCTTCATTCTCTAGATGCCGTCTTTTGACATGCTACCTGTTCTATGATCTTTATGGAGGCCTAGGGCATGACGGGGCGCAGAAAAACTATGTTGATTCAACACGGGGATTTTGAAAGGATAGCTTTATTGTGTATTGGATACATCATGTAGTTGAAAAGTTTTTCCACCAATTGTGTAAATATTTGCTCTCATTGTATGTAGGCTTTTAATATATGTACTCCTACAGTTAAATGAAGTTGAAGTATATTTGCAGGTGAATGTAGAAAATATTTGCAGCCTATTGTAGTTTGTAAATCTCTTATTGTAGTTTGATTGTATCTATTACAGCAACAAAGTCAACAAAACAGAGAAGTGAACTAA
>JAYMSO010000110.1:0-11189 GCA_036897175.1 Plantago depressa | reverse complement strand
CCTGCCTTGGTGTTTATAACAACAGACCTCGTTTGAATGAAATAGATATTCATTCACATAATATATAATAATACAGGTAATAAATAATTTAGGAATTCTTTATAGATACAAGGTATAATCTCTTCTCTCAATAAATTCAATTATTAAAAATAGCATGCAGTTGGTAAGATCAAATCTATACGATGATACTTAAACCTAAACAATTTTCGCGTTTATGACTCTTGTGACTCTCTTTTCGTTTGGGGGGATCAAACATCTATTCTCAGAGCAAAAAAGGTCTAAGTGTCCCGATATGATCAGCGCTTATTCTTATTACTGCATTATCACGAGAATTACGAAAGTATATACTATACTTTAAGTCAAAATTTATTAAGCCAACAAACAATAATAATATTTCAACGGAAAGATAGAATCAAGAAAGAATTAGACACCCACCTGCACCTGTTAGACTTCTTTCTTCGTTGTATTCTCCTTACACAAAATTATATAATTTCGGAATTTACTCACAAATGAAAAACTTAAGGACACATAAAATTTAAAGGAAATAAAAATAAAGGAGATAATGGAGGTAAACGCAACAAATAGTACTAACGTAGTCATGATAAGAAAAAAAACTTTTTGGAAATAAAAAAAGGGAGAGAAGAGATTAAGTAAGACAGCTACTCGACTAATTTACGTGTGCTATTATTGTTGGATAGCGTGGGGCAGAAAAAAAAAAAAAGACTTCTTTGACTTTGATGGATATCTAGTTTCTAGTTGGCTTAATTAATTCTATACTCCATTCTTAATTACTATTTATTAGTTATTAGAGGTAGAGGCAAACTAAGATTATAACAATTTGAAAAGCGAAGAACTATTTATTTTATTTACATGTACAACAATACGCAGAGATGAAAGGACTAGAACTCTTGTCTGTAGGGTTATAATATAAATATAGGAAAACTTTGTTTATGATCTAAAACCTTCTCGGGGATATAATCTACGTTTACATATGTTCGTGATATGATGAAAACCTACTTTAATACTTTACTTAGCTTAGAATCCTGGGTTTTGTTTTTCACTTATTTTAAATTAGAGGGTTGGGGATAACGAAAATAGCGATTTCTTACAAAATTAGTAAGGCATAGAATAAATATAATAAAATAGATAAAGGGATGTACTACAGCAAAAATCCGAAAGACACGTAGCTAAATCGTAGTATTTTCATATTCTTTATTTTGATAAATATAGGTTCTTCATTCTCCTTGCTTAGACCATTCCGAAGCATTCCCTTATCTTTTTTTTTAGCTTCTCTTTATTTTTTTTTATTTTATAAACAGTTTTTTTTTAAGTAAAATAAAAATAGAAGAGCTAAAAAATACAAGAAAAAAAGACTAGAAGAGGATAATACAATCGCGCGGGGTATAGAACTTATCTTAAATACGGTCAAATTCTAGACAAATTAAAGGGTAATTATACATTTTTGAGTAATTTGGATATGGCAACATCGTTAACTTCGCCTTTGTACTTTTGTTATCCGATTTATAAGAACTTTTCTATACTTCTTTATTAAATTTTGAGGACTCCTCGTGTTAAAAATGTCGTCAATGAGATCAATTTTCTAAATTTAAGTTAGGTGAAAAAATAAGTGTTCAGTCAGGATGTTCAAAAAAAAGTGTGGTTGGAGAGAAATTGTAAGGGACTTGTCTAGGTAAAGGAAAAATATAAAAAAGACGAAAACTCAAAGAGTGATAAGACTAAGATATAGCATAGTAAGCAATCTCAAAAGGTATCCGATATAAGTGCTAATACGTTACAGCAGACTATACTATAAGCGAGTCCTAGAAACTAGTATGGTAGAAATTAACTAACTATACGAACTCTGTGCAATGAGATATCTCGCCAGCAGTAGTAATAACGAAAATTGAAGAAGGAATCCTCTTACATTACAACAAAAGGCAAAGAAAAATAAATAAATTAGAAAGAAAAAGAGGTTAGAAACTCACAAAATCTATAAGAAAGACTCATATTAAACAGAGTGAGTTAAGTAATTCATATTCTCTCCAATACAAAAATTAAGTAAGGTAGGGGAAATTCTATCACGAGTAGGCAAATATCTTTGTCTTTTGCGAGGACATCATATATAATATTTTTTATAGGACTTTGTACTCGATTCTGTTTTAATTTAGTCTATGTTTCCTTCCTTTTTCGTATTCACTTCCTTCTCATGCTCTCATGCTGTTGTTTATGAGTTAGTGTGAAGTAGGCCTCTTATCTTATCCCGCCCATTGTTTAAAGTGTTAAAAGGACAGAAATATGAGGACAATAGACTCCCACCGGGGTTTCCTTTTTCTTTTTCTAAGCGACTCGCTGTGTTCACTTCCTTTTGATCCTTATTTGGGAAATATACCTACAGCTTTCTTCGTTAGTCATCCATTTCCATAGTCTAAAACTTATTCTTTATATTATAATAATTTTATATTTTAATAATTGAAATACTCAAATTATCTCTGGCTAATCGACTTCTTTAATTCTATATTTGTACTATAAACTCAGGGTTTTATTCTCTGATCTTGTGACAAAATGTCAATATGTGAGCTATTCACTAGGATACTGGAGCAATTAATTAAGTTCTTCCAAGTTACTAAAAAATATTAAAATAGATATTTATCAGAAATGATCTAAAATACGCATACGTTACTATAGATACCTCAGCAATAATAGGTTTTTATCTATATTATGAATGAAGGGTTTGTATAGAGATGAAACTAAACGGATCAAAGAGACTCCTACAACAAAAAAGGAAAACACTTATTATCAACTATCAACAGAAAAGTTCGGTACTAGGTGTAGGCATCGATAGTTATTAAAAATGCTTCTTCTTTCTTCTTCTTCTCGTCGACAACAATGAATATCTCTCAAAGCGAAGACTTAACGCGCAACAAGTCCTTTTTTGATAAACAACTCTTTACTTCCCAAGATACCCGTAAACTATTTTCCTACAAATGACAACACATTAAGCTATTTATTTTTAGTCTCCTTAATTTACCTGGGAGAAAACCCTTAATAAATAAATAAAAGCCTGCCCGTAACGTAAGAAGTCAACCTATAAATAGAATTAAAAAACTAGGCACACCGCGGAATAAATAAATAGCAGAGTCGATGAAAACTAGCTAAGAAATGGATATAATGCTTATGTATACTTACTACTTGGTTGAAGATTATCTCTTCTTTATTGCTTTATACTATATGATGTTTTGTAAAGGAAGACCTCATCCATCATTAAGGGTTTGTTTAGGTTTCCTAATAAGAAAAAAGTAAGAAGAAGGCTCATAAATCTAAATTATATATCTATAAATATAAAGGAAGAAAGATAAACTAGTAAATATATATATTTACTTACACCTAATACAATTAATTGATAGTACAGGGTTGAGAAAGGAGTTCCTAACTATGATAATATCCCCAGCTAATCCAGCTAATGCAGAAAGAAGACAGAAATTAATTCCTCTATATCTTTCTTACTCTCTTTTCTTTTATAAATTCAGAAAAGGAACATATACCATAATTATATATAATATAAAATATACGAAGATAACTAGTAAGTATTATACACATGCTATAGTCTATCTAGTAAAGAGAAAACAATACAAAACCACCAGTAATAACTTCCAATTGACAAGGACTGCCCGCTCATCACTATATAAATATATTATTTAATTTATTAAATCTTATATAAAATTATTAAGGAAGTCGTGCATTCTAAAGGAAATCTAGATAAAACTATACACACAACAAGAAGAACATAGAAGGGAGATAGACAACGGAGCAGGAAATTACAATACTATTATTTGTTAAACAGCGTAAAATAAATACATCGAGAAGTTGCTAGATAGTGTGCGTGCATCATAAAGAAAGAAAAACTGACACAAATAATTCTTTTTGAGAGGAACCGAGACGTACATATATATATATATATACTCAATATATACTCAATATCAATATAAAAATGATTACAAGCAATTTAAATTTAATACACGCAAAAAAAAAGTGCACAAGGGATCAAAAGAAAGAGGAAACCGACGATAAACCAGAGATCTAAAGAAAGAGGGCGCTTCGTTCACTCCTAAAAGAAAAGTTAAAAGCTAAGTATATGTCTGGAAGAATTTGTTTGATACCATACAATTATGAGTCTCCTATAAAGTTCTCGTTGAAAAAGATAGGCACTCCAAATATTCCTTCCTAAATTCCCAATTCTTAGTCGAAAATCTAATCCTTTATTCCATTTGTATATATATATTTTTTTTTACTATAGTTTACAATAAGGGCATTCTTGGTTACAATGTTTTATATTCTTACTTTTTCCTATCTATATTTTGAACCTATCCGAGATTATGAGTATAAGAGACCCACCTTTTTGTTACTGTTGTAGGAACCACCCTAAATTAAATGATTAAATGCCCTTCTTCTGTGCATGCAAAGGTATAAAAGTCTACTCTTAGAATACTTCGTGGAAGATAAATTCCTAGTTCGGGGAATAGAGCATGACACGATCCTATGTTTAGTGTATGATTTTTAACTTACTTAATTTCCTAGAAAACCCGAACAAACAGAGTAATAATTTTTACTTTCTTCTATAGACGCGTCGTTGATATAAAACTTGAAAACTAGTATTCCTTATTCCAGGTACAAGTAAGATCTTCTATAATTACTACCTAATTCTTCTGTTTTACTACCGATAAAGTCCTTCCCGTATCAAGCAAAAAAGGAGCGTTGTTAGAGAGAATAATCAAATTCCAAGCCTTTACTTAGCTGTTGCTTGTTTATATGAAAAAGTGAAAGTGGAGATCATAAAGTGTTACTTACTTTACTACATTATTAAATGAAAATGAAATTTAAAGAATACGTACATAAAGTCTAAAAAATATAGAAAAAAGAGATTGAAGTGTTTATATGTGCTTCTGCAAGAAAACAAATTAAATTATTAGTTAGGACAAGAGAGATATCAATTACCAATTCTACCAAAACGAGGTAAAAGAAGTCATTAATAATCTTTAATAGAGCCTGTGTTACTCCAAGTGGGAAGGATATACCTAAACATTTATATGATACTAAGTAAGATTCTTAAGCGGGTAGCCATACAAAAAGGATATTCTATTACTTCTATTAATTATGTTACACAGATCTAAATATTAGCAGTCCTATAAAAAATGGAGTAGCCTAGGCTAAAATGTCCCACGCTGAAGAATTTCTCGTAATCCTATTTCGTTGCCTAGCGTCTTGCCCTAAAGGTAAAACTGCATAACCCGAAGGAATAGAAGACAATTAAGAAAGTATGGAGCAGCAACATGTCATATATCTTTTTAATAATGGTGCTCGTCACGTAACGTAAGAGACGAAAAATTGTACTTAAAAAATCCTCAGTTCGTAGTGTAAAGTAAAAAATAAATGATTACCTTCTTGTCTTGTAGTTGCGGCTTATGATATATGTAAAATTCTAATTGTGTATCGCCAGTTGTAATATCTACTACTTAATTGCTGATAACTCCAATATCCCTAATTTTGTGTATTATTTGCAAAATAGTGTTTCTAGTAAGCGGCTGGCTTCTCTTTTCCTTATTTCCTTTATCTGATTCTTTCTTTTCTCGACAAGGCAGATTATAAACTTATTGGTGGGTTGGCTTTAAGAACAACTTCTGGGATCCTATCATTTTTTGAATACTTAGAATACACTGATTCTTGGATTGACTTCATAGAACTAACTAAGGATGAAATAAATTATGGTAATTTATAAAATATTGGAAAGATTGTCTAAGAGAAAACGAAAGTAATACTGAAAGCAGGGTCGACCACAACAGTAAAGTCTTAGAATCTAGAATTACCACACTGTAAATCACAAAAAAAGGTCCACTTTACTTTTTTCTTTTTCCGTATCATATACTATAAATAATAAAACGAGACTAAGTTCCTGTCCTTTTTTTTTTTTACAATGAATTGTCTCTTCTTTATAATATAGAACGATTAGCTACTCACTCGAGCGAATGTAAATCTATCTTGCACAAAAAAGGGGAATTAAATTAAATATCTAGCTAGATTAGATGGATCACCAAGAATCATATACTTTTACTTTGCCTGCCTTGGTGTTTATAACAACAGACCTCGTTTGAATGAAATAGATATTCATTCACCACTTTTTGGGATCGATGTCTATATTTATTTCCCTTTTGTAGATTTCCTTTCTATATAATACTTTTTATTACTATATTTTATATTTCCTTCCCTACCACCCAACAAAAAATTACCATCGCTACACGTTCTTACTAAAATAGAGGAATTATTGGCCACTTCTATAAGATTTAAAAAAAGTAATGAGTAATGTATTTACTTAATAATAAAATACCTTGTCTAGGTCTAGTAACAGCTTACTTAGGCTTTGAAATTCGAAAAAAGGTTAGAATATATATAAGAAAAAATCCACTGTAAGAATCTTGATTGAAATGTTTATTACGTTACACTTAGTAAGGTAAGACGAGAAAGCAGACAACAGAAGAGTAGTTAAAACGGATTCCTATCTTCTTGCGGTCGTTCATTCAAGCAAAGGGATGCCTTCAAATACTATATAAGGAAAAAACCTTCTGGTCAATAAGAGAGTCGGAACACTTCAGTCAGGGGGTGCGTAACGAGAAATGAATGCCAACACCAAAGTCTAGATGGGATATAAGAAGTGAATCAATTTGTTTTGTAAGTAGAGTAAAACTCCGAATCCAAGATATCAAGATATATAGTCCTAAGGAGGAAGAAAAATGAAATGGATCTTAGTCGGCATGAGAACAAAGAACCAAGTAATGGTTGTCCCCTGCTGGTGGATATTTTAGTTATCTACTATAAACTATACTTAAAAATACCCCGTAAAGAGAGAGGGAGAACCTAGTGCTTTAAGTATAAGTGTATAAAAATCGCGCGTCAAACAAAAAAAGAATTAAAAATAGAATTTATAGATCATGTCCAGTAATAAGTAATAAGTAGGTAAGATAGGAAAACTGGGCAAAGAGTAGATCCGAAAAGTCAAAAGTCAGAAGAGACATGTTGTATGGAAGGTCGGAGAGTAGAAGATTGCAGACCCAAATCATGCTTATAGTCTTTCACACAATTGTTACAGTTACATAATTAATTATAATAATCTCCAAAACATTTAATTTATTATATATCATTTGTATCTAGTCTTGTTTCTCTTAGATTCTCTTTTAGATAGATTTTAGATAAGATATATAAGACGCTACAGACGCTACAATTTCTAATTGTAAAGGTAATGGAAAACACGCAATACTTAGGATTTGAGGAAGAAGATTTATTACTACCCTGTTTTCTAGAAGCATTTTCCTTGCTATATTTTCCTAAATTTGATCCTTCCTTGTTTAGACAAATATTCGCCAAAGTACACTGATAAACTAAAGGCCTTTCCAAAGACAAAAAAGAAAAATACGTAGAAGACGGCATGGATAAAAACTCCAGTTCTGAAATATCGTTTTAAAAAAGGTTAATTAAGGAATAGCTATGACATGTTTTATCTTTTTGTGCTTGAGATAATGAAAAGAAAGAAGAACTAATATCTTCGTTTGGCTTCTACACCAACATATAATATAGGTGCCCTTTACAACAGAAATTTTGACCACTCATTGCAAATATTTTTCCTACCTTAACCTTATTTCTTCCAGTTAGTTGTAACAAAATATATTAGTTTCTACTATTGCATATTGAAAGCTTGTTTATAGTAGCTCTTTATTTTATTGATTGTAAGATGTCAAACACTAACCGTTATTGCAAGAGGAGTATTTCTGGTAAATCTGATAAGTATAGTATCTATAATTTGGTATTAGTTTAGTATATGTAGTATTTCTGCTCTTACTTCCTAACCGACGGATTTAGGGAAATAGATTATGCACTTCTTCTTTCTTTTTTCTTGAGTATAAAAAACTATAAAATATCTAAAAAAAAAAACACACAAATTGTATCGAATAAACTCCAACAAAAGGTACCGATAATGTCTTTCTAGGAGTAAATGCAATGTAAAATGTAAATATCAATAAGAATTCTCCATTAAAGTGTTGGAAATTCAACAAGTAAATAGAAGGAAGTCAGAGTAGAAGAAGAAGACTTGTACTTTGTTTCGTAGGACTTCGCGTATTTTATTTATTAGTAATCCATATTAAATTAGAAAAGTATGTAGGCTAGGCAGACTCCGAAGTAACCGCGCAAAAGAGATTAAAAAAGCTAAAAACAATATCAACCATTGCTGTATGACGTAGATAACCCAAAGGCATGGATCTCTCTTTGTAGTACTATGAATTCAAGAAGTATGTTTCTCTGTGATTTATATTATATATTTTTTTATACGTTATTCCAGAACTCAAACCAGTGTCTATTACATGCATCCGTCAGTATAGATTAATTAAAAATGTCTACTTTTCTCAGAGGTCTCTCTCAAATAAAGGATCTTCTTTATTAACTTGGTGGATTTAGACAGTAAAAAAGGAAGGACTCGAGCGATAAATTTACTTAATGGATACAAGGCATGGTGAGAGATGCATAGGTAGTCAGGTCGTGTTATTAGTACTAGTGCAAAACCAGAGGTAGGTAAACATGTTACATCTAAATAGATCTATAAATCGATAACTATAGTTTAGTATTGACATTAGAGAATGCATCCTTAAGAATCATTTTTTACTACATGGAAGGGTTGCACTATTGCACTAAAAAGAAAGAATTTTGGAAGAACATTGTTGCTGTTGTTTTTTTATATGCCTGGCCTCTGGATCTGACCCAATATCTTTTTCGTCATGTTTGTGACTAATCAAAGTTAATGAAATTGGCTATCACATGCACATGTAGAAAAATTGCCAGTGGAATATACTAACTACTACTACTACTGCGCTGCTATACCAATCCAAAACGTAATTTAGGTTTTTAGAAGAGGAAGGAAGAAGTGCTGTTAGATGTCCTCTCTTTGGAAAAAAATTGTCCTCTGAACATAAGTGGTTATTAATAATTAATCCCAAAAACGGAGAATATTCTTATCGTTAATTTTAACCGGTATAACCGGTAATAGTAAAGGAATCAGTACAAGCTTAAAGTAAAGAAGGAATAATACTTAACTTATTGTTTGTTGTGCAAGAAAAGAAGGCCCATACAAAAAGGTAATTTTGAGTACTTTTTTGGAAATATCTTGTATTTCTAAATTAAATAATTTTATATGTTGATGAAAACGGCTAACTGAATGCACTACTAATAAGGATCCAATCGAAGTTCTGAAAGGATTTTTGCTGTGAATCCTGCCTTTCTTTTCTTTTTAATCTTAAATTTAAAGTCTTTCCGTTTCTGCTATTACCAACCCGAGGATTTCTCCATAAAGGTCCAAGAAAAGGGCCAATTCTAAACTCACACAATTGTACGAAGAATAGACAAGCATAAAAAGGACTTCCCAGATACACAGTAAGATATAAATAAGATGACTCCTCGGTTACGCACTACTAAAATACTCAAAAATAATACAACGCTCTTATAGAATTCTAGAAGTGGGATGTATTACTTCGTTCGTACAACTATGGATAATCGAGGAATGTATGGGGGGTAAATACTGTCAGTGTCAGATTCTTAAACAATAAAGAGTAGTGAATACTTACAACAAAGACGTACTTTTTTTTTAGTTGTATATATTCTTCCTTACTTATTCTATTCTCAACACATTTTTAACTAGTTAGTTAAGAGTCATCAATTCACTTATGAAAACTACGTGCCATGTATCACCTAAGTCATGGTAGATTTACAATACTAATAGGAAATGGAGATACTTTAAATACTAATAAAAAAGTATAAAGTACTATAAATAATTGGTTTAAGTCGAATCTTTACTTGGACCCAACATCAACATAAAAATATTAAAATATATTATACCGCAAACCTATTTTCTAGGAGTAGTTTTTCCACGAGAAACTCTATATTCACAACTACTTATTTATAATCTTATAATATAATAAGGATAAGTCAAAGATAACAGACCATATTGATGAATTGTAAACATAGACTCGTAGGTAGTAACACCAGACCTAAGCAGATAAAGAGTAGTAGGGAGGACTCTGAGTAAATGATATCATTAACAGACAATTATGCTTACCTAGGTAAGACACGAGAAGGGAATACTTACATGGATAGGTGGGATTCGGTAACAGAACATAGATATTTCCCTAGTAGCACGTTGCGTTTGTAGTTATAATTGTAGTAAAAAACAATCCTTTCCCCCTTTTTTCTCATATGTTTAGCTATAATATTTCTGAATAATCAGTACATTTCCGTATTTCTATGGGTTTTTTTTAGCAGGACACCTTAAGTAATCATTAAAAAGAAGAATCAGCTAAAGGCACTAAACCTTGGATTTCTTTTAAATTCTATCTCTTGGCGATAACAAAGATTTTACAAGCAAGAGTTCCGTCTTTTTACGAAGTGTGTCAATGCTATATTATATATATGAATTGAATTCCTTTTACATCCACTAGGATAAGATATTATATTAAAGAAGAATAACGCAGAAAATTCTACAAGTAAATATCCTCACTACATACAATAAATAAGATCTAATTAATTCAATTCTAAATCTTCTTGTAGTCGTACCTAAAATCAACGTAATTATGTCACATAAAGGTCTTTCACCCCGATTCCCTTATATCTATTTATTATAGTTTTAGTCCACCGGAGGGATTCATCGATTCTCGTGCTTTTCGCCAATAGTTTATATATAAGCATTAGTGTTTGTTGAGAAGAAATAATTCTAGTAGATAGGATAGATATTAGAAAACGCTTTCCCGGATTAATCTGATTATTATTATTAGTAACAATGTGTTAACTTTCACAAAAATTGTAAGAGATACCAAAAAATTATATTATACTGGGAAATATTCACAAAGTAAGATGTATTCCTTAAAGTAAAGTGCTAAATGTATTAATAACTAACAAGTAATCCTTATTTATATTCTATCTTCTTTGTAATTTAAGAAATGTAATTCCCTTTTCGTTGTTGAGAGACCACCTTCCAGTCATCGATTCGGATCAGAAGATGTGATGAGTGATCAAAATACTAATAGATATTCCTAACAAATTTCCCCCTTTTTGATCAGTCATCCATGACTATCTTTCAAGTCCTATTACAAAAATTGTAA